>CAICTM010000544.1:0-36233 GCA_903772945.1 Seminavis robusta
CGCCGATCCTGTCGATGAAGCTGACTTATCAGCAGCAGAGGCAGCACTGAGGGATCTTCCTTTGCTACTGCTTGTTTCCCCTGTGTTCGCTTGATTCTCAACCATCCTGTTGATGTTCACATCACCTGCACTCCTCCTCATTGACAGAGCCACCAGTACAATCGCAACAAAAGCCAGTATCACCTTCGTTTGACTTCGTGCTGTGGTCGTGGCCCTATCATATGGGCTGCTTGGTCTTGATGTAGTCTTCATTGCTTCTTCCTTGCTTTGTGCTAAAAAATAATGATGATTGTTGTGCTTTTATGATGTCCTTTTATGCTGTTGCGTTGCGAAGTTGCGAAGTGTGGAAGCAAACTTTCAAGTTGTTTTGCTCTGTTATTGCGGGGTGGTGTTTTCACCGCCGCCGCCAGCAAGAATCAGTCATCGAAGTCATTATTTGGGTCATGATGGCCTCTGACGGTCACTGAAATACCCAGCCACGAACAAAGTGCTGCACGATACTCGTACTAACTAGCTGGCTGGCATACCAGTAGATCTACCAGTACCGGACTGTGGCTGGCATCCACCTGCGAATGTCTCCACGGTCCACGGGCTTTTCCCTGCCTGTTCAAAGGTTCCACGGCACCACTAGCGCAGTTTCTTGGCACACAGGCACACGGCCTCGACACATGTTAACTTAGGAATTACGAAGTCCCTGGAGGGATTAAGTTCTATAATTAGATTTGACACGGCCTCGACACATCATCTTGGGCTCAGATCAAGCAAGAAGTCAATAAGAAATACAAAGCAAATTGAAGCTCCGCGTCTCCAGGACTAATGGCAGCCGTAATGAAACGCATATGCTGGGCTTTACAAGTCTTTTTTTGAAAGCCACCTCTGTGGCCTCCACGGCCTCTGGATCATTCAATTCTCATGGTGGCTTTGGTTCCTTGGTTTTGCTTTTGATACAACACAAATCAAGCGCTTCAGCAACACTGTCTAGTGCCCTTTTGGCTCCACCAGCCAGGACGGGGCCTGGAAGGGATAGGTCACGACGTGGAACCTGGAGTAGGTCCAGGGGTATGCACTGGAGCTGGCTGGTCCGGGCCGGGCATTGTTCTAGGGGTACGGTACGCCCTAGAGTTAATTGGTCCAGACAGAGGTAGGTCCAGGAAATGGACAGGTTTGATCCTTGAGGTGGTCCTAGAGTGGGTCCAGGACCCGGTCCAGGTGTAAGGCCTGTAGTGGGACCTGGGGTGGGTCCAGGACTTGGGTCTGAAGTATGTCCTGGAGCTGGACCCGGGGTAGCTCCTGGTGTGAACCTAGAGGTTGACCAGGGGTAGGTCCTTGTGTGGGAACTGGCGTAGATCCAGGGACAGGCTGGTCTGGGGGGAGGTTTAGAAGTGGGGCATGGGATGGGACAAGGCATTGGACCTTCCGTTTGTGGCGGAGTTGATCATGGCGTGTTGCCGAGCCATGGTTGTCAATAGCCTTCGTGGTTGGTGTTATGGTACCACCGGGTACCCAACAGCATCAATAGATGTACCTGGTACGTACCAGTGCCTTTCCACTATCACCATTCAATCTACCGGTATGTGGTGACACGGCAGATCTACAGGCGAACAGGCGCACTGGCGTATCATCCATAGGGGAACAAGCGCTGAAGGACGAATGTCTTGCATTAGAAAATAATTGCATTACATGTAAGTTACTAAACAACTGAACTTCCTCTTCGGGTCCAAACTAGAGCCACCAGGAGGCCACACTTTTAGTGGCTGTCCACTCTCAACCACGCCGCCGCTAGAGCTGGGAGAGTGCAACTTGGAGCAAGACCCGTGAATGTACGGCTTTTCATTATCTTCCTCCCAGCTTCTTAGCCCATGCGGTGGTATGCACTCCCTTCTTCTTCATCCGTTCCGAGCTCCGAGTTGATGTCGTCCAGCCGCGGCGATTTGCCGTTCTTCAAAAATGCCCCTTTCCACCATGACATGAAAGCTTCTTGAGAAATCTTGTACTCGTGGTTGACATCAGCAGCATGGAAAGCCTTGATTCCAATTCTATCGTCAATGTCCATTCCAAGCATTGACAGCAAGTTTACAAACTCCGGTAGAGTGATGAATCCATCCTTATCATAGTCAAAGCGATTGAAGGCATTGCCCAAGTAGTCATCGTCTTTCAAAGAGTCGCGAAGCTTGTAGAACATCCTGGCGGAATAGGCGCCGAAAACGACAGCAGAGAAACCAACAAGAGCCATGAACCCGCCAGCTATCAGCGATGGAATGAGAATGAGGGCGCAGCTTAGACCACCGGCGATGATATACAGAATGCCACGACCCCAGACAAATCGGAAAACTCGGTTCCTCCTCGTGAGGGCGCTGCGAAGGTGCGCACGAATTCCAAGAGGGTTTGTGCACATGAAGCGTCCTTCCAATACAATGCACAGAAGCGAGATCGCATAGATGAAAAGCGATAGAACGATGGACAAAATCGTCCATGTATTCGGGTCAAAGATCAACGCGTACGTGGTTGTAGTGACCAGCGCAGTGGCCCCAAAGAAAGCAGGCACTCTGATAAAGGGTCCACCTTCTTCCGCCTCGAACCTCCACTTCATCAAATGGCCGTTGAAAACGCCATACAGGGAGCTACTGGCATTGGACTCGGCCACGACCTCGACCGGCGAAGTGATCTCCATCACTCGCATCTTTCGGCGCCTTGACGCTGATCGCCTACTTCCAGACCCAGATTTCGTTGACTTCATTGACTTGGATTTCTTGAACTCATGAGGAGTAGCAAGTTTCTCAATTTCCTCATTGGTTTGTAAGCCGGGGGCATCTTGGTGGTGCCTGTCCACAGAGGACTCTTTCTTCTTCTTCTTTTGTACGGTGGGGCTCTCGAGGGCGGGAGGTTCTGCTCCCTTTTGGCTGGTCGAGACGAATCTTTCTTCGGAGACACCCCTGCCAATGCTCTCTGGAGGCTCTCGGGAAACGTCTGAGTTAATATCCATTGATCTTGGGCTTCTAGGTGGGCTTCGTGTGTTCGTGGGGCTGGCGCCATTGCTACCCCGGGATACGCTAGCATCTACTTGTTTTCTTTGTTTCCTTTTCTCTTTTCCAGATCGCGAGCTCTTCGGAGATAGCGATAGCGTTGGTTCAGGCGGATCTTCCCTGATAACTATTGGTTCCGACATGGACTGACTCCCATCGACAATCATTTCCGGGTCGTCCCCCTGGAACGAGGGATCTGCATCGATCTGTTTCATGATTCTTTGCTTTTGTGCATCGAGATGTGGACACCTGCTACCCCTACTACTCTAGTCGGTAAATGTGCAAAAAGGTCTCTTGTGTTTGACTTTCGAGAAAACTCACCGACCAAGACGAAGGTGCCACATTTGTCAAGGGTTGCACTCAACCGTTGTGTTGGCGGTAGCATTCTAATAGGCGACAGATTTGTCCAAAAAGTGAGAGACGATTATGAATACCTAAGGAATGTTTATCTGGTGGCTGGAGATAGCATTTGACAGGATTTAGAGACCTCCAGATCGCTCAATCGGCAGGCGTGTGTGTGACAGAAGTTCATACTGTACTTGGGTTAAGGCTTTAATATTGATCAGCCGGCTTTTGTCAACCTGTCGGGAGTTACATCATGTGGTGCGAAACTTATGCATCCATCGACTAACTTACTTATAGACTACTTTAGAAAGAGGAACACAGCTTTCAAAGAGCCTCAGAACTCTATTGACAAACGCAGCAGTTTTGCGTTCTGAAGCTCTTGTTTCCCAGCAATACAGTGCTTTAATGAAGAAATGCTTTGAGTTGAGTTGCCAGCATCAGGATCGCCATTCCTAAAAACTTACCGTAACTTACGATCCATAGAGCGAATCGAATCGAATCAGCAGCCAGTGCTGCACCTGCAGCTGCAGAGTGACTCACTCTGTCAGAATGTTTGTCGCCCCGCAGTTTTTGTTGTCCCCAGTATTTCTGGTACTGGAATGCCCATCCAGTCTCATGTCTAACTTTCTCTCCCCCCCATCAGCTGACTGACCATGTAGCGGCTGGCTAGTATTGTGACTAGACTGGTGCATGTACGGTACGGGTTAAGGGTCTCAGAGCCGCAGAGATACACAGCAGGGGACATTGTCGGCTACTGATAAAAAAGATTGTTTACAAAGCTGTTTCTATGGAAGGTCGACACGACTTTTGTCAACATTCCGGTTCGGCTTCATCTAGTCTCTGTGTGTTGATTGGCGTGTGATGGTCTCTGAAATGCTGCTTATCAGCATCAACATGGGTTCTCAATCTACTTTCTCTCTCGGTGTAAGGAAGATAACCAGGAAGATCATGCCAAACATGCTCCCAAAAACCGCCACAACTGCAAGAAGGCACCCGGCCAGTAGGGGTGACAGACCCGATGTTTCCTGGATCCAGCTGAAAAAGCCCATCAAAGAAACTCCTGCCCAGATTAGCAAACCTTGTAGCCTTCCAATAGGACCCATTGGGGACGAATAGAAAGGTATTGACTGTGCCCAATTCGAAAAAAGCAAGAGAAAACGTTGGCTCGTCCGTCGCCATCATAACGCTTTGGTGAAAGCACAAACTCATCATCATCATCATCAACTTACTGGTTGATCCTTGTATCCTTTGGTCGCAAATTGTATCAAGCCATTTTTCGACCTCGATCCCTCGAATTCATAAACACTGGAACCGTGGACGACGAAGAAACTTGGGTAGGCATGGACCGAGAATCTCTGCCCTAATGCCCTTTGCTGTGTCGTGTCAACCTTTCCAACGCGGACTTTCAGCTTTGAATTCGAATGGAAATGCCGTGCGATCTCGGAGTAGGTAGATGCGAATGACATACAGTGCGTGCACCTAAAAGGCATAGTGGTCAGCAAAATAGAGACATGAGCGACAGACCAGTTCGCATGTTAGGAGGTGGTCCCGTTCGGTTCCAATTGTATATATACCACCTCAAGGAATCGAATCCTCATCAGCACTGACCATGGAGCATAAAACTCTACCAACCACACGGATCCATCCCCAACCATCCTCTCAAAGTTGGTAGAAGTCAGGACCACCACATCCAGGTCGCTGCCACTGCTCGTGGTGTCTGGACTTTTGCTCTTGGTTCCACTATCACTAGTAGCCCCTGATGCAACTTGAAACGAGAATAGAAATGCCAGGAGCCATGCCCATCGAACATATCGGTTGTTGATCATCGTGCTTATTGTTGCTGCGATACCGTATAACAAGGCGGAAGTGGCCAAGCAATTTCTTGCGAGAAAGCTTGGCTTGTGCCATTGTGACAGTTTTTCCTCGGAGGCAATCAAGATCAACTTGGCTTCCAATCGGGCGTCCATTAAATCTCTCTGAGTCCTAACCCTAGCCCGCCAGCTACTTTGTTTTGCTTTTCATTCGACCCATTCGACTCAAAATGAACAGAGCCGAACGGCTCGGAAGCTAAGCAACAAAGATTGATCAGCAGGCAGCAGCAGACAGTCGACACAACAGAGACAGCAAAACGTTAGTCTTGTCCAGTTTAGTTGAGGAAGTAGCTCTGTAACCATGGAAGAAGAAGGATCCAACAACGCGGCTAGCGGAGGCAGTGGCGCTGAAAATGTGCAGCAGCAACAGGCTCAGTCGGAGCGAGAGCAAGTGCTGGAGCAATACCGAGCAAAGATCCGAGAGCATCGTGAAGTCGAGGCTCGGTTGAAGCGTATGCGGGAAGATGTCAAGGGGCTCCAGGGACGATACCAAAAGACGGAGGACGATTTGAGCGCGCTGCAGAGCGTTGGTCAGATCATCGGAGACGTCTTGAAGCGGTTGGATGCGGAACGGTTCATTGTCAAGGCGTCCTCTGGGCCCCGTTACGTTGTCGGCTGCCGATCCAGACTCAACCATGACAATCTAAAGCCAGGAACCCGTGTGGCGTTGGACATGACAACTTTGACCATCATGCGCATTTTGCCACGAGAAGTCGACCCTACTGTGTTTCACATGCAAGCTGGCGAGGAAGACGGAGGCGTCAGCTTTGCCGACATTGGTGGACTCAATGAGCAAATCCGTGAGCTGCGAGAGGTCATTGAGCTGCCTTTGACAAATCCTGAACTTTTCATTCGCGTTGGAATCAAGGTAGGTTTTTATGGTCAGGATTTTGTCTCTCCATTGGGAACGAATGCAACATTCCTAGACTTTCGGCATGTTTTCTTGCCACTCATTGACGAGACCTTTTCCGTCTCTCACTTTTTAGGCACCCAAAGGAGTATTGCTCTATGGTAAGATTCTATTGGTTTGTGTCTCTGGATTTCTCATTGAGACATGATATCTCACCGTGTCCCATCTTCTACTAAAGGACCTCCTGGCACTGGCAAGACGCTTCTTGCTCGAGCCTTGGCCTCCAACATCAATGCGACGTTCCTGAAGGTCGTTGCGTCTGCCATTGTCGACAAATACATTGGTGAATCCGCTCGTATCATTCGAGAAATGTTTGGTTTTGCCAAAGATCATGAACCTTGTGTCATTTTTATGGATGAGATTGATGCCATTGGTGGCTCGCGTTTCTCGGAAGGTACTTCAGCAGATCGTGAGATTCAGAGAACCCTTATGGAGTTGTTGAACCAGATGGATGGATTCGAGGACCAAGGTCAGGTCAAGATGGTCATGGCAACAAATCGGCCTGACATTTTGGATCCTGCCCTCTTGCGTGCTGGTCGACTGGACAGAAAAATTGAAATTCCAGAACCCAATGAAACACAGCGATTGGAGATTCTCAAAATCCACGCCGCTGGAATCACAAAACGTGGTGACATCGACTTTGAAAGTGTTGTCAAATTGGCAGATGGGCTCAACGGTGCGGATATGCGCAATGTGTGTACTGAGGCAGGCCTGTTTGCCATTCGGTCGGATCGCGACTACGTGCTGGAAGAGGACTTTATGAAGGCGGCTCGTAAGATCCTGGATACCAAGAAGCTCGAATCCAAGTTGGATTACAGCAAGGTGTAGACACGATTCTTGCAGTCGAAGTCGCAGTCCTTCGTAAGGTATGCGGAAAGGCACCAGGCACAGTACCATGTTAGAATTTCATTAGAAACAGTTCAAACAAGGGACGCGTTCAACCTAAAATTAGTTTGTACATGTATCAATCGTATTCCTTGCCTTCTCTCTAGCTAGGCTACCGGTACCAGGTACCTGCGCAGCGTCTAATGGTATCGTATCGTTACATCAGAATCAATCGATTGATTCTGGCTTGGAAGAAGAGGAATGTCTGCGGCATTGACATTCGGAAGAAGGATGTGGTGTAAAGCAAGTCATTGTGAAATGACTTTTGAAAGTTTCAATAACTCCTTCTTTTCAAATCGGGGGGGAGGAGAAGCCTCCAATGATGAACCAGCTTTCTTGGCTTTTCCCTTCGCCTTTCGATTTCCGAGGCTTTTTGGCGCTTCGAAGCCGAAACCAACCGCACCCCATGTTCTTCCGACCCCCCACCGACAACGATAACGTTAGAAAACTCTTGCAGGGTAATGGTGACAAAGTAATTGCAACTGATGATCTAGCTAGCACAGAAACAAAAGTGTATACCCTGAACTCAGTAATAGTTCTACCCAATCTGGGCGGTTGTTTGCAAGAAAGCAATGGCTGGAAGAGCAAGTTGCTAATACATGTGAAGGTTGCTTTGTAGGTGATTTGCAGCCACAACTTTTTGTACTGAAGGCTACCCCATAAAATATCCTTTGGTTTTGAGCCACAATAATGGTGGGGTTTCGTCATGTAGCCCAAGGTCATTTCAGGGTGGTACAGTAGAACAGTACTGTACCACATGATATTTGTCGGGGGTGCGGCGAGTGGGTGGATTGCTGGTGCACAGAAATTGTGACAATACCAAAAGCTCGGCTGCCGACTTAAAGAAAATTTGCCTTAAGTTCCATAATACTTAGCGCAGTTATCCCCGAAAGAATCCAGAGCATCTCTAAATATTTTATTTTAAGCCAAGCGCGCTCGCACTGAAAGCTGTTCCCTTCCCTCCACTGTCCTCTCATTTCTAAAGCAACATTTCTTGCCATGGGATCGATGCTGGAAACATAATAATCCCGTCATCCACCGTCTTGTCCTTCTTGACTTCTCTGTTGGAATTCATTCTCTAGTAGACAAACTGTATTGAAACATTCATATCAACAGAACAACAACAGCAACAACATGCCTTCTGCTAGTGACCATGCCAGTAAAGTCTTGATCTTCGATTGGGACGATACCATCTGCCCCTCCACATTTGTAGACAGCTATCAAATCGAACACATCAGTGAGCTGCCGCTGGACGTAAGTATGGAGGTGGAGACCTTGTTATCTCAGTTATGGATTACACGCCATGATGCTTTTCTTTTCTCTGCCGTCAAATCTCACTGGATTTTGTTTCCTGCCTTTGTTCTCACTATCGTTTCTCAGGTTCAAGAATTGTTCCACGAAGTGGCTCGATGCGCCGAGAAGTGCATGAAAGAAGCTGAGAAGTACGGAGAGGTAAGCAGCCAACAAGCTCGTTAGTCGTCGTCGTTGATACGCTTTGTCTAGCGTCTAGTAGAGGGGCCATGGAGGCCATCGTTCGTCGCAAAGCAAGACATCCGCAAATCAGTCTTGCCTTGTTGGATTTTTTCGATTTCTGTTGACGGTTAAGCCCCAGTTAACTCTTCTGTTGACGCTGTCAGCACGGATCAGAACTAGCTTCTTCGCGATGGAGAACTGTCGTAACTTCGAACGGAACGCAAAACACTCACCAATTTTTCTTCTTTGTGGCATCTAATCGCAGGTGATTGTGATTACCAACTCAGATGAGGGCTGGGTCAAGTACTCTGCTGAGCGCTTTGTGCCACGGCTGCTTCCCATCCTGGAGAACTACAAAGTCATCTCGGCTAGAACTCGGTACGAGCGGTTTTACCCTCAGTCTTCCCTCTGCTGGAAAGGTGAGTTGATTCCTGTGGCACCTAGCTAGCTCTCTAGCTAGCTTCTTTCTGATGTTTCTGACTGGTCGAATTTCATTGGTTCCATTTCCGAAACAGCCGCTGCGTTTGCCCATGAAGTGAACGAATTATTTGAAATGAAGGGGGCATACTCGGATAGTGCATCCGACAAGTCCTACGACAGTCTGGAACTGACCGATGTCTCGACGGCCTCGGAGGAGTCTCTCGCACACAGTAAACATGCGGGCTTTTCCTGGCGTCGACCATCGCGGCGTGAGATTGTTTCCTTTGGGGATGGGATGGAAGAACGGACCGCTGTGCGGATTGTGGCAGAACAGCTCACCGCCATTCCCAAGAGTGTCATGTTTTTGCACAATCCCACGCCTATCCAGATTATTGGGCAGCTTATTATGCTGACCAACCATATGAAGTATGTCTGCCGTCACGAGACGAGCCTAGATCTTGAGATTAGCTCGGATCAGGCAGAGAGTTGTGCCGAGCGCTACTTCAAACGGCACAACATTCACTTTGACACTGAGTACATTGGGGCCACGCCATCGGGGGGACACTTAGTGGTCGATAGAATACCGGTAGATACTACGACCGCTGACAGTGAACAGCACGCTAATGGGGTTGCTGTGTCAGTGTCGCTATAGCTGGGTTGCGAAAATACTTTCACAACAAAACACAAGACCACAAGGCAATCAAGCTTCTTGCACCTAGATTGCATTTTGACAGAAGTAAAACTACTATAGTATTGGCATATTGACGCATAACCTTCACTCTCGCCTTCTTGTTAGAACCGCCTAAACTAGCTGATGGCTGACATTGTGATCTTCTTCCCATTAGAGCGATACAATCTCATCCAACGTAGAGCCTTTCTTCTTCTTGAGGGCGTCCTTCTCTCGTCGCTTGTAAGTAAAGCCAGGTGGGTTCCAATCGGGGCGAAAGCCAAAGCTCCCAGGAGCCACATCCTTGACAGATACTCGTTCGGATATCATTATTTCCAGTCCGTCTTCTTCATCACCAATGGGTCCGTCTGATTCCGAACCTACATTCATGCTGGAAGCCGTGTAGCCCAATTCCAACGATGCAGCGCCTGATTTGCCTCCGGCTGCCACCAACTCTCTTTTCATGTGCACGGCCGTCCAGAAAATAAGTCCTTTTTGCAGCGTCAAAGCGGCATCAGTGCTACAGTTTTCTCCCTCGGCACAAACCTTACCGATACGAAACCAATTCGCGCCACTGTTCTCTACCCCAGATCGCACGAAGATGTCCACAACTTCAAACTTCTCGTCGCCTTTGGGGCGAATCTCCAAATCCGTAATGGACACAAAGGTGTCCCATTGTTTCTCGAGAGCATTCTTGTCGGCGGATATTGTCAGGGGTTTGGGTTTGCTATTGGCAGACGGTTTGCTGCTGCCAAAGCCACCACCGCCTCCACTTTTCTTTTTCTTTTTTGCTGATAAAAGCGTGAGGCTGGTTGGAGACGGCAAGAGCGCCTGAAACCCTCCCACAGGCTGCACCGCCAGTACCAGTAGACAGAGTAGTAGTGCTATCCTTTTGAACATGGTGGATGGTGACAAGCAACAGGCGATGCGTTACTGCTACCAAGTTGTCAAGGAGAAAGCCAGAGACACCGAGGTGCGACGATTGTCGTCTCGGTGTGGATATTCAGCAAGACTGGAGTATCTGACGTCATTCATGACCAACCTCGACACCAGTCACATGGTTGTAACAGTTTCATTCCAGTCAAGCTTTGCTTTCTGCCAGCCGTAAATCTATCATGCACTGTGTGTGTGTAGTGTGTACGTGTGTACCGGTATTTAAGTATACTGAAGCATTAACTTAGCACGACTGACACTCATCGTTTTCCTCTTGGTCCTCTCTTTGCTCACAAGATTTGATTGAGATTCAAAAAATTGCCCAACGGTGCCTTTGGTTTAGGCGTGAAAGGAACCAGTCTCTCTACCAGAGTTGTTGATTGGCTTCATATGCTTGCAAGATGATGAGAAGAGACGATTACATACCGTTCGACGAGCCAGAATACAGCGACATAGAACGAATTGCCAAGGGTGAGTACTACAGAGGTTGACTCTGGTTGTTGGTTCTTCTTGTTTCTTCTTCTCTCACACTTCTTTCGCAGATGTTGCAAGAGCTCAATCCAAGGAAGACATTCTAATCTTGTTGGCACAAGTCGCAAGACAGTTTGAACAAGACGGCGCCTTCATAGACAGCGATTTCATCATTGAAGATGCTGCCCAAGGTCTCGTGGTCAATCTCCACAACGCTATTCTGTTGAGAGATGGATCCAAGAGGAAGTACTATCGCACGGCACTTACCTACAACAGGGCTGTACAATGCACAGTACTCATCACTGCCATTGAAATGATGCTAAGGTTTTCTCCAGAGACGCTAGTGGACAAACCAGACTTGATGCGAGAGGAGCTAGTGCCATCCATACCAAAGCTGCTGAAGCTCTTGCTCACGTGGGAAGGCGGTGAGACCATTCGATTACTGGCGATCTCGAATACCATTAAAATCATACGTCGAGTCGGACCCAACTGTCAGGAAGCCACTGATGCCTTCGTAGAAGCTTTGCTCTCAGTTCTCCGCTCTCACATCGGACCAGCCAACCCTGAAGTCGACAGCATTCACGTCGAGGCTGCCCATGCGATTGCACAGATTTTTGACCAGCAAGACCGGACAGCGTCTAGGAAGCGAGTGATCGGACTGATTCAAGATGATTCAAGTCATATTATCTCTACACTCAGTACGGCCGCTTTGGCTACCACAAACTCTGAAGACGACGAGGAAATCCTGACGTGCCTGTTCAGCTTTGCTGTCAACTCTCACACATTTCGCACCAAGATGGCCAAGCGACGATGCACCATTCTGGCAATTGGGCGACACTTGAAACGAGAGAACGAAGAAACGAGGAAACTTGCGCTCAACATTTGCAAGTGCTTGCTGAACGATCAAACACAGACAACTGCCGCAGAACCAGTCAGAATGGACTCCAATTCAGAGCTTCTGGTGAGCAAGGTCGTTGATTCAGCCTTGAATGAACTGGAACCAATGCTCCAGCTGTATGCTATTTCTATGCTTGGCGATGCGATACGCAATGCTCACTTGCCACTTGCAGTGGTGAACAGCATCCTTTACACGTTGAAAACAATGGTGGGAGGTGACGAGAGCGACGACGTCGTTATGGAGGCATCAGTCACCTATTCAAAGGCAGCTTCTACAATCAACCCAGACAAGATCGAAACGGAGATCCTTGGATCTATCGCTGAATTCACAACTCTCCCCTTTGCAAGGGCCCGGGCGCAGGCAATCAGCACCATTGACTTCTTTGCACAGAATGAACAACTTGCCTGGAAGCTTGTCAGCGAGACCGAGATGATGGAAAATTTCAGCCTCATTATCACTTATGGCAGTGATGAAGATTGTGCGGATGCCATAAATGTTGTCAGACTACTTGCTCGAAACCCATCTTACCATCGAACTCTGTGCCAGAATAGTAGCTTCTTGGGTGCACTAGTCCATGTTGTGACGAAAGAAGAAGTTGTCAATCGAAATGCCTACGTTGGTGGTGTTGAGACATGCCTGGCTCTCTTGGCAAACAATGACAACATCAAGAGCTTCCTACCATATCCAGATCTCTTGCCATTCTTCGTGTCTTTGGCCAACACCTCCGTTCACGATGAAGAGTTGAAAAAGAAGCTAGTGTCAGCTATTGTGAGATTGTCATCTGCCATCCTGGGGTAACATGACTGCTGTGAGAGTCTGGGGGTCGACTCACTCAAGTTTCCGCTGCATTTCGAGCTGATGCAGATGTACTGGTACCATTCATCCAATCTGATGGGGTCCTTTAAAAAAAAGTGCCCTGCACTACGAATGGCAGTATGAAGTCAATCCGACCGGGTATGTGTCTTTCTGCGTACGCATCGTCTGCGAAAGCAGAGAAAGATACTGACTAGGTACTCGTAGAACCGTAGAACTGAAAACTATAGAGCGTTGTTTTCACGTGGTAACTTGTCTGAACATGAGTACAGTACAGCCAGCTCCTGCTTTTCATGTCGAAGCAGGAGAGAGACAATTTTTCCCGTGGACATCCTTCAATTGCATGCAGCAAAGTGGCTTGGTCAAACTATCAACCCCTTACTTTGGAAAACATCACAACTATCTAATCATAGAGCGACTAGTAGTAGCTACTAGCTAGAGGGGCATGGCTTGTTCTTGTGAGCAGCGATAGCTGCTCCCGTTGGCGTAAGCCGCATGTTGCCTGTGCTGGAATACCCTTGCCGCCGTCCAAAATCACCCGTTTCATGGAAGAAGGGATCTTCGACAAAATCAGGGCTGTCACTGTTTGCCTGGTAGCGGCTTGGATGGCAACAGAAAGGAATGGGCAGGTGAATCAGAGCATTGTTCCTTTCGGGATCGCGATACTTGCAACAGCATTGGGCGGGCTTCCAACAGTACAGACGGTCTGACTCGTTCCTTCCTTGTAGCCTGCTACAGAACATTACTCCAAGTTCAAAGTTTGCATAGCTCCGAATGCGTTGCTGGTCCGAGCTATCCGTTATTTTCCCTTGTGCTCCGTGAGAGAGGCTTGCACTTGTCAGGAGGAAGTAAGAGAAGTAGGACTCGGCCTTCCCAACACCGAATTCCTTGCGCAGCTCGCCTTCATGGCCCCCAAATAGGCGACAGACACTTTTGATGTGTGGTGTCTGAGGGTCGCGCTGTTCGGGAATGCTAGGCTCAAACCTGTACAGAAGGAGGCTTACAAGCGTGAGACTCAGACTCACCGCAAAACACACACACACACACACAAAATCACTGTATGTGGCACTCACATCACCATTTGAGATAAGCAATCCAAGTCCCAGGAATTGAACACCTTGCATGACATAAACAGATAGGGCGAGGCCGAAATCAGTCCCTTTTCAGGGTCCTCTTCTTGTTTCAGCTGAAACGCTGTGTCGTTTAGACCTGCGACAGATCGTGGGGAAATGGAGGATTTCTTTTGGCTTTTCAAGTAATGATCGACATTGGTGTCAATGTACTTTCTAGTTGGCCAAACGATGTCCAGTCTCTCCAGCGCGTCCTGATCACAAACGTACTCATCCACCCGGTTCCTTTGTGGCTTTTGGCGCTTGCTGCTTGATATGTCTCGTTTAGATTCATCATCTTGTCCCAGGTAGGATCGTACAATGTCCGCAATGTCACGTCTCTTAAAGTTGGTCCCGATGCTGGTTGGTTGAACGATCAACCTATCGTCCCCCATGAGTATCTGAGGAAACCAACTCTTTGTCGTTTGAAACTTTGCACAAGATTCAGCAGAGGCCATTGACAGTCTCGAGATGATATCAGCAACCCGTTGGCGCCCATACAAGAACTCCGTAGCGTCGCCGTCATGTCTAAGGTGCTTGATTGTGAAGCGGCTCTCGTAGTCGCCTGGGACGGTGGCTATCAAGTGGACTTGGGCCTTGTCCCATCGATACGCGCGAGAAAAGTCCGATAATGATAAACCCACATGCTTCTGGAGGAACTCCTGAGGCAGCATGTCTCCCTCCCGAGAAGCGTAGGACTGGCACTCAAGAAAATTGGCAAGCACCGATCCAAAATCTGATCCGTTTCTTCTCGCAGAGCTCAGTTTTTGTTTGCTCATACGTTCCGGCAGGTCACTGGCTGGTGGTGTCTTTGTCGCTTCAAACCGCTGGACCCATGAAGCATCCACTGCATAGGGGTGCGTATGGTTGCTTGTTGACACACACACGACAGTGGACCCATCGTGAAGGAAGAGAATCGTGTATTTAGGATGATGCACGCCAATTTTTTTCTGGACTTTCTTCCGCCATGAGTTGTCACTAGTCAATGGACTTGTTGGTCGATCCTTTTGCGGCAACCATCGAGGGAAAACTTCAGTGAAATGAACAGACGGACCGATAATTGGTTCCTCTTGCTTCTTCTCAGAAAATCTGGCCTTCCCTTCTTTCCGCCAAGACTCTTCTGGCACTTGGTCATAGTCCATGTCTGCATCGTCATCAGAGTCCGAATCTTCACTGTCATTTGCAGTATCCTTTTGTTTCTTCTCCAACCGTTTGGACAAACCCTTCTGTCCATGTAAGATAAGTGTTGGTACGGTACCCTCAGGTCCACACAACTTCGGGTAGGCTTTGGCTATCCAGCGGGGACTGAGTGTATAGGTAGCCAAGATGGCGGCTTTAACGTCTAATGATGCAATGAGCTTTGAAAGATCCAAAAGCGGAGGTGCTTGGCGAGCCCCACAGGAGCAATCTTTGTTGTAGTGCGAATAAACAGCGCTCTGGTTGCTGGGTGGAGAGGATTGTGGAGGGTCAAGAAGCGTGCGGTTCAAGTAGAAGCGATCACTGTAGTATTTGACACCTTCGACCTCCAAGAAGGGCACCTCAAACGGAGCGTCATCACAGTCGATTTCGTCTTGTTTCTTGTTTACCGGTAGTTCTCTGTCGCGTCCTCGCTTGATGCCACGGATGCGGTCGATTGCCTTTGGTTTCGGCATGGCCGAGTGCTCTTCACAAAAACTCAAAGCAATGACGACCAGAGAAAATGATTTCGAAACGGTTTCTGTGCAAGGACGGTTTTCTTCCCACCGACAACTGGCACTCACAAGTGTTCCACGATGAAGAATCCACGGTACGGGCGAAATCCTTGAACCAATGCTTCTCTCCACACTCCACACCCAAACGTTCCGTACTCGAAGCATCCCAAGAGCCTTGCAACATCATGGAAAACAACAAATACCCCATAAGATACATGTACTCTGTTACAAGTTTATGACGTATACTCCATAAAATCAAAATCAAATGAAAGCACCTTCACAGCAGCAAGACTTTCCTATCCAAACTTGGCTAGGATTGCTTGACCACAAAGCTGAACAACCTCACACTGCTCGTGCTGGTGCATAGTTTGCATCACTATTGCTAGCCCCTTCTGCTGATCATCCCAACTTGTCGCCGTCGCGAGAATGACCATCAAAGCTGACAAAGCCTTTCCCGGCGACGCTGTTTCATTTCCCAAGGATTTCTCCAAGTACTCCAAAATTAGACTACACGCGCCATCACTCAGAAGCTCTTGTCGGACATGTGCGTCATCCTGGGCCATAACCTCCAACAGTGAAGAAGCATTTGCCATGAACGCATCATCCATAAAGTGTTGTTTCATCAGGTCTACCACCACCTTCAGTCCGAGTGTCTTGATGGCTGTTCGATTTTCTCTTGACTCGGCTCCCAGCAGGGCCAATGTATAAAGACACTCAGATGTCACCTTGGCGGACCACTCATGGTTCCTGAGGAGGTTTCCAATCTCCAAAATCGCTGCTGGTCTGTCTCCCTTGATGGCAACAAGGACATGAAGGGACTCCAGGGCTTCGTACTCCAGAGACTCGTCCTGTGCTTGAGACATGTGCAACTGTTCCAGCACCTCGTACGAGTCCGGATACTCTAGAATCCTGCTGTCCTCGCATTCCACAAACAGCTCAAAGATACCATGAATGCCACGCAGCGTTCGGAGGTTTTGTCGCTCATACGTCAAGTTGCGCAAAGCGAACGTTCCGACTCGGACAAGTGCTCCGTCCGTTTTGTGCAGGCTTAAGGCCTCAAAGATGGCCTTCAAAACACCTCGGGAAACGATGGATACCTTTTGGCCTTCCATGTCGATGGATGTATTGGACAGAAAGGCGATTCCATCTCGCTGGACCGGCACGTTGTCTAGATACTTTTCCATTGTCTCGCAGACATACTTGGAGGCCACGACCAAGCGAAAGGACTCCCTTGTGGACGCCTCTGTCGAGAGGCCTCGTAAAGCAGAAAGACCAGCTGCCACCACGGACTCCTCCTCCAAAAACTGTTGCAAGAGCCCTACCAACATCTGGCACACTCCTTGCAAGACCATTGTAGTCCGCGTCTCTTGGTTGACACTGGCCAAACAGGCAATAGCAGCTGCCGCGATTTGTTGCACTTGACTGCAGTTGCCAAAATTCTTCAATGCAATGACGCATTCCTCGTGTGCATTGACTCGCACCAGCCGTTCCTTGTTGCCACTGTCTGTTTTGCAGATTTTGCAAATGGTTTGAAGGCAGATAACCTTGATGTTCTCTTTGTCGGAGGAGGACTGCAGAGCGTTCACCAAAACTTCCACTAGGAATTCAAAGTCTTTGGCATGGGCGAGTTCTTCAAGGAGAGTTTTGAGATTCTCTTCCGTTTCGTCCACAGTTCTGTCCTCGTTTTCCGGTTGCGGCTGCGAGTAGTGGTTGTTGTGGCTGTTGTGGCTGTTGTTGATGTCGCTGGACGTGATGGTTGGCGCAAGCCCCGGATTGGATCGAAAGGCTGTCAGATTGGCCACTCTCCTGATAGTCTTGGGGCTCAAGCTTTCTGTGAGTGGGGGGGGTGCTGGCGCAGGTGCTGCGGCGCTGCCATGGTTAGGAGTAGATCCTGAACTGGAAGAACGTTGCAAGACGGTGCTACTGTTACAGGTAGTTGATCCGTTGATGCCTCGTTCATTGCACGTCGATGGTTCTAAATAGGAGGAGGAAGAGTGTTCGGTGGAGGAGAGAGAAATTTGACTTGGCGGTCTGGTGAAGTGTCCCTGTGTTCCGCGGTGGCGTGTTCCGAAAACTCCAGCTGGAGAAGGCGCCACCGGCGGAACATTCTCCCCATTATGCACCGAGTCATCCAAACCAAAAGTGTCATCGTGATGGTGGTAGCTGGAGAAATTGTTGCTGTTACTGGCCCGAACAAGATCGACGGGTGCTCTGCTGCGGCTGCTGCCGCTGTTTGTAGGCGACAATAAAGAACGAGACGAAGGAAATGTACTGCCATATGTACACCGAGAAGATCCGCTATGAGTACTAGCCGTGGTCAAAGAGCTGTTAGAAGCTTGGCGCGTGACGTCTCTTCCACCACAGCGGTTCTGAGAGGCACGAAACAGGTCTCGTCGACTTTGCGACAGCGCCAGAGAACCACTGGAAAGTCCTCTTTGAATGTCTCTGCGGCTTGCGTGATGGGAGCTGCTGTTGAGAAGCATGCGACCCGATTGCTGATGCCATCGAGGACCCTTTTCTGGTTTGCATTTCAAGCAGTGGCCTTCAAAGCACCCCCCTTCCTCAGTCCGAGGTTCCTTGTTAGTCCATAGTGGATTGATGCGTGATTTTGTCACAATAAAGCAGAGAGTTGGAGGCCCCTTGCAGGAGAGACAGTAGCCATTGCGCTCGCGCAGCTCTCGTTTGGTCTCAGTACTCATGACCTTGCCACATGCCTCAACTGTCATGGTTTCATAGGACAGATCTTCTGCCGATACCTTCATTGTTGGGTTTGTTTTCGAAAAATGACGAGAGGAAAAAGCAAGCACATGGCGCAATGGCGAAAAACGCTCAAGTTAACATCAACATCAAAGCGGGGAGAACCCGTGTGACGTCAGGTCAGGAACTAAAGCAATAAGTTGACGTTCTCTTTCCACAGTGGGGAACTGGGACTCGGGTTGAATGCTGGATTTTGATTGGATGATCAACTTGGTTTTGCCATTTCTAAATTTCTTTAAAGAAAACGAAAATGTTGGTGAATGCTTCAAAATATTGCCACCCTCTACCAGTACGGTAGACTATTGCCACCATGGGAAAGCGCCGCCACTCGTAGGAGGAGGGTTCTTCCAAATCTGTATCAGTACCGTACGTATCCATACCGGTAGCATTCGTATCGTCATTGGATGGTCCCGAATCTTTATCCTTGGAAGCTCCTCAAGCGTCTCAAAAGAAGCCAAAAATCCACAGACTCTTTTTCTTGAGCTCCGAATGTGGCAAAACCCATGTGAAGGACGGAATGAAGCTTGGAATTTGGGTGCATATAAAACAGCGCAATAGATACAAGAGGAACACGCTATCAGAGGAACACAAGGTGTAACTGAACAGTGCGGGGTTTGTCTCGTTTGTGGGGCAAGGACGCACGTAATCACTGCTTGCAATCAGTCTACTTTCCACGGCGAGGAACTCTGTCTTCGCTTGTGCTTGCGAAGGGGAGGGTTGATGAGGGCTGCGTGGTACCGTAGTGCTGAAAATCAAACTACTAGCTAGAGAAACGAAAGGAAGAACAGAGCTTGGTTGCAATGGTAAGATTGTAAAGCGTCAAAACGCACAGGGTGGACCCGACCTGTGTCCAGCAATTTTTTTTTGGCAATTCGAGCCTAAGGATGAATCGCCTACAGTATGAATGAAAACGAGTTCGGTACCGGTACCCGTATCTGGAGCAAGATCCCTCTTTTGGTTAAACATAGATATCAACACTACCACATACCCGCCGCTTTTTGGATTGGACAACATCAACGAGGACAAATTGCATCGGGGTTCCGCTCAATCCAGTCTATGCCATAATCCTCGTTCATCAATCTGACACGGAACGTGACCGAGAACGCGAGCGACTGCCTCGAGTGTTCCGGTCCTTTTTGCCTTTGTCGGACTTCGAGTCTGGAGACCGCCGCGATTCTCCGGCTTTTCGCTTCGATGATTCTGTTCTGCGTCGTTTTGAGTGTCTGTTACGACTGCTTTCTTCGTCCGAAGCATAGGACGGCGATCGACCTCTCCTCCGTTCCTTATCTTTTCCTTTCTTGCTTCTCCGTCTGGAACGGGAACTACCCGAGCTGTCGCTGGAACCGGAGGAGGAAGAAGAAGGGCTCCTGCTCCTCTTGCTTCTGCGACCACGCCGTCTTGGACGGCGGCGACTGTAAGACGACGATGATGAACTCGAATCACTGTCCGATGAGGAGCCAGATGAACTAGAAGATGACAACGAGCTGCTGTCAGAACTGCTTGATGAGCTGGATGATAATACAGAAGAGTCATCATCATCATCCTTCTTTGCAAGTGCATCTTTCTGCGCTTGCGCCATGATGAGTTTTGGAGCATTTTTCAAGTGCGTGCGAAGCGCGTCTGTCAATGGGCCGAGACCAATGGAAGTGAAAAAGTTGATGGCATATCTTGTGCTTCGAATGTTGTCTTTTGGGAACATGCCCTTGTACCATTCCATGTGAACGGGATCCTCCGTTTCAAAACGAGACTTGAGTTTGGAGATCCCCATTGCCTCAGCAATCTCTTGGACGAGGATTTTGACAAAAATACGCGACGAGGACGTAGTCTCGTCTTCATTCAAATGAATGACATTGAGGACAGTCCAAGGCATTGCGTCTGTATGCAGCAAATGGGCAAATAACTTTGCAACGTTCCGAAGCTTGTTTGTCTCCAACCGATGGATTGTGTTGTACTGCTGCGTGAAGGCTTCCATGAATGCAATTTTCCACCTCTCGTCCAAAAGGCAGAACCGAGCCGAGATGAGACCATAGTACCTTAGAAATGTCCTTTCCTGGGAGCAACATTCGATGAGCATGTTAATGAGTTCTTCCTCACGTCCCTCTGGGATATCCACTTTAGCCAGTTTGTGGGTGCATTCCTCAAATGTTGCACTGGACATGATTGTGAGGTATATAGACCTGCGGAGGTGAACCAGATCGGATTCACTGAGATCCCGAACTGCTACAACGTTATTGGCAGCAGGGGGTGCCTGGACAGTTTCCCCAGCGTCGTCTTCAGAGTCGCTTTCATCGTCAGAGTCGCCGCTTTCAGTATCGCTATCTCCACTATCATCATCGCTGCCACCAATTCCCAATATTTCGTTTCGAATTGTCTTCCACTCTTGCTCTGATTCAGCGAATTTTGGGTCCACCCTGAACACGTCCAGATGGTCCTCCTTGCTGATATCTTCGTCGTCCAAACTGATTTCAAATGTAATTTGGTCGTCGCTCTCGACCAAATCCAAATCCTCTGGTACTGGAGGGTAATCACGGAAACCCGTCTTTCGCAAAGCCAGTAGCTTTTCCATTTTATACTCGACTCGTTTGTTGAGTGAGCCTTCATGAAGAAGCGACCGAAGACGTT
The DNA here is from genome assembly GCA_903772945.1 of Seminavis robusta. Lineage (NCBI taxonomy): Eukaryota > Bacillariophyta > Bacillariophyceae > Naviculales > Naviculaceae > Seminavis > Seminavis robusta. The sequence continues at coordinate 20,889 of CAICTM010000544.1, forward strand.
CTAGGACAGCTCGCACTCCGGCTGGACTGACCTCCAACAGGGCATTTCCAGAGACGGTCAATAGCTGGACTGCAATCTCACAAGAATCGTCTGTCGGATCCCCATCCAACAGAAGAGAAAGGATTTGCAAAATCAACAATTCGTGTACCATTTGTTGATGGAATAAATGAGCCAAGAAAATGGCGGTTGCCAAACAGGATTGCTTCTCACGACGGCGGTAGTGACGGCGAAAGGAGAGAATGGCTCTCTTCACAACAAGCTCACCCACTTCAGGCAGCTTGCTGTTGATGACCGAGATGAGAGCAGCGTAGACGTTGGAATACCGAGGGGAGCTCACGGCTGCCTGAAGCACGGACTTTGCGAGTACGCCCCGTAGACGAATCAAGTTGACCTTGTCGAAGAGGTCATGAATCAAGGGTTTGACTGTTTCTTCATTGAGTCTATTGATCGTGCCGTGAACAACGCGCTTTTCGTCTTCCCAAGACTTGCGTTGTTGTTGAGCTGAAACCATCGAATCAACTTCTTTCCTTTCAATGTCATCTTTCTCATCGTCAGCTTGCTGTTTCCGTTCTTCTGCGGCTTGTTTCTCCAATTGACGGCGCTTGGCAGGTGGAATATAAACACCTGAAGATGACAGCTCCTCCAACCGCGAGGTGGCGGATCGCTTCGTTCCAACGGCAGACTCTTCTCCTCCTGGTTGCTTTCCTCCTGGTTGCTTTCGATCTTGAGGCTCATCCACCACCTCGCCTTCTTCATCGTCCTTGCCGTCTCTTATCGCCATCTTCGAATGGAATGAATAGAATATATTATCCAAACCAATGAATGTCTCTTTTGCTGCGGTGGTCTGAGCGGTGCACGTTTCAAGGTGGTTTTCTGGCTGCGCATAGTCCAACCGTCAACCGAACAACGACGTAGGTACTGTACTACTCGCTAGTAGATTATAACGCTGGCTTCCGGTGGTACCAGGTAGTAGTAGTATATTAGGGATACGGTACCGGTTATAATAGCTCTTAGCGTGCTGCTGCATTCCTTGAGATCAAGGCATTACCTACCGGTACAAATTGAGCATCAAAACTAATAGTGACCTTCAACAGCTAGCTAGCTAGTGCTAGTAGAGGAAACTCTAATCCGTTTCGTATGCCATACTATTGTACCAAGGTCAACCACGAAGGCGACCCAATGCCGCACTGAGCAAATCGAAAACTCATACGATCAAATCGAAAACTGGGGTGTCTTTTTGTGCTCGAAGCTGACTTCATTCGACGCTCGTTCGCTGCACCGAAATGCTGCACTGCCTCATTCAATTCAAGAGAAGAAAAGAAGCATCGGGAACTTTCAGAATCGATCAAGGCTTGACCAGGGCAGGCGAGCTAGCTGTGCCGACGCAGGCGAAGAGACGAGGGAATCTCGCCGTAGGCTCCATCCCACAGGATCTCAAGTTCAATATGTTCCTTTTGAGTTTGATCAATATTGTTCGCAGTAACCCTCCAGCACATGGAGAAGCTTGAAGGCTGGCTCTTTGCAGTTTTCGGGGAACTTTGCGGCAGCTGCGCGTGCCAATTCGCCAATGTTGGACGCTTGCATCGACTTGAAGTTCTCCACAATAGCTAGTTGTAACAAAACTTCGCATGCACTTTCTTGCACTTTTGCGTCTTCCGAATAAAGCACCATTGCCAAAACAATGGCGTCGAGGGCCTCCTCATCTACGATCCTCATTTTGCTGCTCTCGTCAAAAGCCAGGTTGCAAAGAACAGCGCATCCCATTTCCTGCACGGCACCCGAGTCAACGTGTGCTTGCATAGCGTTCACGACAGCTGATATGCCACCAACTTGCAACACCATGCCACTGTTGTGCCTGTCAAGCGTAAGCGTATACAGAGCTCTACAGCACCACTCCTGGACCTTAACATTGTCCGAGTGCACCCACATGGCACGAATCACAACATCAATGCCTCCACAATCACCTATGACAGCCTTGTTGTCGTTATTAGATGCCAAGTTTGACAAGGTCCAGGCCCCAGCTTCCTGGACTCCAGGCTGGTCTCGATGTACTTGCATAGCCGTGATTACCGCATCAATGCCGCCAATGTTCGCCAGCTCCACTTTGTTTTCATCGTTGTTTGACGACAAGTTTTTCAATGCGCGCAAGGCTTTCTCCTGCAGATCAAAATCGTCCGGGTGCATCACCATACATATCACAACAGCACCTCCTCCCCCCATATCCATGATGTCCTTTTTCAACGGCGACAGGTGGGAAGCCATGTTGGTAATTGCGGAGCAACCCTTCGACTGGACCATTTTGTTATCGGAATGCTTGTTCATTGCTTCTACAACTCTCCCGACTGTTCCCTTTTCAACCATTTTCAAGAGATTAGCTTCGGCGGCAGCGAGATTGGACAAAGTTCCCATGGCGCACTCCTGGACTTCGTTGTTGTCCATGAACCGGTCCATGTCTGCCAGGATGATATCGAGAGCGCCAGCATCGACAAAAGCTACTTGGTTTTCTGGGGTGCCGCTGCCATTCCACACTGCCCTGCAACCGTGAATCTGAAGCTCTACATCTTCTGGGTATGTATGCATGGACTCTGCTATCAAGTCCATCGCGCCGTGATGTGCGAGCACGTCTTGGTCTCCTGGTCCAAGGTGTAGACAGGACAATTCCTTAAGGGAATAGCTTTGAACCAGAGTAGAGCCGAGGTAATCTCTCATTACAGCAAGTATTTCAGCACAATCACCGTTTGCAGCGTGGAGTCGATCGAGCGCTCGCTCGTCGTCTTCGTTCACGACCGATCGAGTACCTCCTGATCGCATACTGTTGCTTTCAATTTGTTCGTCTTCGTACAATGCGTGGTTGGGAGGTACGAACCTCTTGGATGCATTTCCTCGTCCATTCATTAGGTCATCTTCAACCGATGACATGGAATCCATAGTTCTGCTGCTGCCCATGTGTCGCGCATTGTTGACGCTGCTCGGTGTAACAGCAGCGCTATTATTGTGGTTATTGGGTGGGGGTGGTTGGGAGTTGTATTCGTTGAATTGTGATTGTGAGTTGTTGAAGGAAAGTTCGCCGCCTCGATCCAACATGCCGTGCCGTTGTGCCGAAACTGGACCGCTTTCGCCGGAATACTGCCGCGTGACACGTTGTCTAGGCGGTTGATCACCATGATTCACAAAACTACGTTGCGACACGTGACCTTGCTGCTGGTAGAAATCATCTTGGCCAGGGGCAGATGGGGGGTGTTCAAGAGGCTGCTCGTCTGGATAGATTCCCATCTGTTCTACGGCATGATGCAGCTCCTCGCTCACAGCTTGTCTCCCTGCGTTGTAGTCGTGAGGTGGTCCAACGCCATATTCGTGTGGTACCGATCTCGTTTCCAGGGCATCGCCGTATGGGTCGCCAGGGTCTACTCTTTGGTCTCTCCGGTCTAAACTATGCACAGAAGTAGCCTCCAATCCAGGATGAGGAATAAGTCTTCGCCTGGAATCAGCAGATGCATATCCACGTCCCGATGAGCTTTCCAATCCATCATTATATTGCTCGGCCGCTTGTGGGGCAGCCACGTGTCGCGAAGAATTTGAGGGAGTAATGGATCGTTCCCTTCTGGCTGGATCCGAAGACGACGACGCTGAGGGTCCTCTAGATGCAGGCGTATCCATTGTTTGTGAATCAGAAGAGCGCCCTCTGGTGGGCAATCCTCCTCCTCCTCCTGAGCTACCACTGTCTGCTCCCAGGTGGAGACTGGAAGCGTTGGCTGCTGAAGCTGATGAATGACTTAGGGACCGACCAGGAGGCCTTCCAGCTCCCGACGACGATGATGCCACACTCCGTGAGCTAGGTTCACCCCCACTGAGCGTCCTTCCCGACGACGCTCTACGGCTGGGAGACCGACCTCCACCAAGTCCCAGATTTGATTGACTTCTGGAAAACCTGGCCAAGTCCTCTTTGGTTGCGGGACGGGAGACAGCAGGGATCAGGCCATTTTCCGTCGCATCCAGCGGCTTGCAATTCAAACACCGTCCATTTAATACACGGCCATGGTCTGTGATGGGAATCATCTTGAACAGCCGCTTTTGGAAGCATTTGCGTCCGCACGTTATACATTCTCCTCGTTTCCGACGCAACTCTTCGAGCTCGGTTTTGCTCATAACCGAGCCCGTCGCATTGAAATCGATTCCGAGCTGTTCCATGATGAATCAATATCTAATATCTCTCTCCAGTAGGTGTGTTGGTTAGTACCTCTTGGGAACAAACCAGCCCCAGCAAGGCGACTGAACGGCAAGCGATGACCGCGTCTTTGAAGACAACCTAACAGCTTAACAGGGTAGCAGTGGCTGTTACGGCGGTGTCAACTCAGAGACAGCTAACTAACTAGTCTGTATGTAGCCGTTGTTAGCAGTTGCTGTCTCTTCTTCTACTACGACTGCTGTTGTTTGTTGTTTGCCTTCTAACATACACTTGGTCCTTCCGCTCAGCCAAGAAAAGAGGACGAGTAGTGTTGGCCTCGAATGAGTGTTGCGGTACTCGCTCGCGGTAGCATGACTTTTATGACCGACTCGATCGACTCAGACTTCAGACATTCAAGCTCTCATCAGGACTCAAATGTTAAATCTTTCAAAGTTGGACATCTTTTGGCCCCAAGAGTGCAATGGGATGGAGGGATACTCATACCGGTACTACGTAGCTAGCTAGCTAGTAGTAGATTCTGCGGCATACCATGCATAGCTGCTAGCTAGCTAAAAGGTCTAGCTAGCTCTAGACACCGGTACAAGATATTCACACAACCAAGTCCAACCGGTACCGGTATGGCATAGGGTCTGATCTCTTGGAATGACATTAGCTACTCTTCTTCGGTACTTTGGTCAATCTGTCTTTTCTTCTTCTGCCATCCTTAGAAAATCGATTCTGCAACTGATCGGTAGCAAGTGACAATCAGTACATCAGCCACATCACCAAGATGGTGTCATGATCCCGTGTTTGGAACGGAGTACAATGAGGTGCAGCTCTATCCAGTTTCCATCTCCAACAATCTTCTGAGATCGCATTCTGTGACCCCATTTTCAACACGCCAGTGAGCAGTATCGAGCCACGGAAAAAGCAACCTTTGCCCCTCAGAAGCACAAGGAGAGAAGAGGAGAGAAGACCTCGAAGCTGTACCGATCGGTCCCAGGTAGGGAGCGACACCCACACACATCGGCCACCCATATCAGCAGGATGTTGTCATGGCATCCCTTCGAACGGAGCTCAAAGCGATGCAGCTCTTTCCAGCTTCGTCCAACTCCAAAAATCTTCCAAGAGCAAATCCTGATATTCCATTTCCAACACACCACTGAAGAAAAAGGAACCACCAAGAGCGATCTTTGGCTCTAAAGCAAAAGTGCGGTTGCTTGGATTGATGGATCTTTCAACCTTGCAGCAAGCCCAGGGAGAGAAATCTTGGAGGAGCCCGTTAGCCTGTGAGGCAAGTGGGCTGTACCTGTAATGTACCGGTTCCGTACGACCGGTACCGGTACCAGATCATACCGTACAGTAGACGAGGTGCGGACGTGCGGACTGTCCGTTCCTATTATTCGATCTTTGCCAATCCGGTTGATTTATCTTTGTACCCCACGCGCAACCTGCAGCAGGAAACCAGCTGTGATAAAGCCACCATGCAGCTTTCGTCTGCTCAGCGTTGAAGAGGAAATCCTCCCTTGAAGTGCCTCTCCCATAGATCTAGTAGATAGCTACAGAGAGCTATTGCGGAATGAGTGCTACCTAGCTAACCAGAGCTAAGCGCAGATGAGTCGAGTCGAGTCGACTGAGCACAAGGGCTCAAGTGGACTAGACAATCAAGCAAATCATGTCCCTTCTGGAGCGTGTAAAAATCTTTGCCGTTTCGTTACCTTGCCAGGAAGCAGACAAGATGGAGGAGAACTACCGTACCATCTCGAAAGACACAGCTACACCGGTACATCCAGGAGCTCTACTACGGTAGTAGCTATAGAGGAAGCCACCACCAGCTCCAGAGCAACTCAACGATGGAGGATCTAGGTTTTGCAAGAGGAAGTATGGGAGCACACGCGATAACAATAACTAGCTAGACTGAACATTACATGTAATCTACACTAAACCATACCAATCGATCACGCCATGAAGACAACCAAGACATGCAAGGCTCTGCTTTACAACAGAGATTACGCGGTACTCTAGGTCAAACCGACTACTACCTCTTCGCCTTCTTTTTTGACCGCCCCCCAAGGGGAATTGGTTCGAACGGATTTTCATCGTTGTTGGGGGAGTCTTGGTGCAACGCCGACGCGAGCTGTGCCACAATGACAGTAGCTGATGCTGTCGAGTCAGTGCGCTGGTGGATCCCCTCTGGAGGCTGATTCGAAGTTGTAGCTGATCCCGATGGGTACAAACCGCCCATGGAAGCACCCCCACTGTTTTGTAGATACGCAATACGCGGCGACTCGGACGCAAAACTTGCAGGGAATTGCAAATCGTTACCCTGCTGTTGGGAGGCGCGGACCTCGGTTTCAATGCTGTTGTTCGTCCATTGCGCCACGTGCGATGGTTCACCATGTACTCGAGCGTTGTCTACAGCTGTCATCAGAGCGTCGTTGCCCTGAAACGTCCTGTGTCCTGCGAGATCTTCGGCACGCACCGGATGAAACTGTGGCTGAGTTGCATAAAGAGAAGCAGGTGGATTGAAAAATGTGCGCGTGGTTTGAGATCGAGAGTGCTGTGGCCATGATTCGTGTCCCGAGGACTCCATCCGACGCCCTAAGCCCTGCCTCAGGTCGATCTCTGCCAAGTCATCGACGGACGAAGCGTCACCACGGCCATAGTATCGTCCAGGGGCAGAGTCAGGTCGATGAAACCCCTCCCCATGGCAAGGACCATTTCCTCCCGCTGAGAGATCAACATCGTTACGATCCCCGAAATGCCCCCCTGCAGACAAGGACATCGCCCGTGAACGCACCTCACGTCCTGCAAGACGCTCATGCGTATGTCCCGAGAACGAAAATGCCCTTGGATGCGGTGGATCTTCTCGAAGTACCGTCAAGTGCTGCCTGCTGACCAGGGGACTCGGAAACAATGACTGCTGGTTGTCCGCCAGCGAAGCACCTTTCCGGAGAGGAGACATGGGAAGTACAAAGAATGAGCCATAAGACTAACAAACAAGTGCAGAGAAAGATGGGGTTACTCACTTGGTCCGTGTCCTGATCCGGTATCAAGGGATGGGAGCATGGTTGCCTGTTTCTCAATGAGCGCTTTGGCCTGGGTTCTTTGGCGACGCTTCTCGTGCTTAGCTTTCTTGGAGGATCTGTAATGTTCTGCAAGAGCATCCCGAAAGGCTGGGGGAAAGGGCAAAAGTAAGAGACAGTTGAAGAAGTGCACAAGGTCTGGCCGGCCACAGAACTAACCTTGGCTAGTCTTCTCCCTGGACGCCAGGAAACCCAAGAACAGAAACAACGGTGAGAATGGTTCCACTTGATTTCACATGGAATCGAATCATGGCACAACGGGGGCACCAAACTCACCTTGCCAAAAAGTCACCAACCTGTACGGTACAGCAGGCAAGTAATCTCACTACTTAGACTCCATTTTCATTGCGATTTTCATTGCGATTTCAAACATCAGAGTCGTGTCGTCTTTACGGCTTACCTCGAACCATTGATTTGTTGTGGCATCTTGCTTGACGAAGCCCCCATCAGGACTGCTTTCTCGGACCTGCGACACAATGGACGAGAGAATCTCCGACTTCTCGGGCCGTGAAGCAGCAGCCTGGTACCGGTCAAGATATGATTGAACAATCTGACGGAATCTCTCATTCCTGCGAAGAAAATTTGGTGAAGCAGTGGTTTAGTGCTTGCTATCAATGACTGCCTGATATATTGGTATTGGTGGCAACCCAGCACTTACCCTGTATGTGCATAACACCTACGGTACAGCCAAATCAGAGCAAGGGGTGAGAAACGTTGATAAGGGGCCCAGACTGCTACTGGCTAGGTTCACTGTCACCGGCTACCGTGTCGTCCTGCCAAAATTGTGTCACAAACAAAGACACACGTATGACGACTTACTTCTTGCCTCGTCCGCTGGAAATGGTAGCAGCAACATTGAATGAGTTAGAAGGGTAACACCGACTTGCTCGCAGTTAGGTGACGACGATTACCTGCGCACTTACCAGATAACATCGTTGGGCCCCGGTACAAAGTCCAAGTGTAGTGGCACCATTGCCTGCTTGTCATTCTTATTCGGCCCATCTTCGTGCGAGTCTGATGGCGCAGTTCGATCAGGATTCATGCCTAAGGAACCCACGAAATAACTACTGGTTCCTGAACTACTATTGTTGAAGCAATTTGATGTGCCTTCAAAGTCAGAGCGATTCATTCTCTCAGCCACACCCTTGTCGACCTGGACATTGAATTTATGTCAGTGAGGCAACAACACCCTCTCCTGCTTCTCCTTGTGTTTTCGGCCAAGCGCGACCTTCGAACCTCAAAGAAGTGAGATGGTCGATGGGTCATCGCGTCCCAGTTGCTGTTTACTTCAGTCTACTGGATCATAGAGCATCAACTCCGTCTGAAAGGCACCTTCAATTATCCTTTAAATCTTCTCGGCCCTATTCCCGTTTAACAAATTAGATTGAAAAGTTATCTGAGCTGTTCTTCGGTATCTGCTGTGACACGGGAAGTGGTACTCTAGTAGAGCCAGTACTCCGGGGTATTGCGGCTTTGCATTGGGGTTGTAGGGTTGTTGCGGTCTTGGTCTGTGCCTACCAGATACCAGGTTCATTCAGTATCGCTGTTGGGCGTGATAGTTTATGTTGCTGGTACGGTAGTGAAGCCATCAGAGAAGGGCTGAAATTAGTAAGATTGGAAACTGCCTTGTGAAAGTCTTGATCGCAGCCTGAAAGCGAGGGCTGGAGTCGAATTTTTTGATACGACACGATGCCGGTAAGATTGGATTTGAAGATTAATTCGACTCTTCGCTTACTGGGCTCCAAAGTAGGCTCAATGGAACGACTTCGGTAGCTCATTCCTGGTCAACTTTTGATATCTTTTGTTGACGTTTACATTGGTATACATGTGCGGCTACAGTTACTGGATCTAAAATCTACTGCAGTTTCCTGCTGCAGTACACCGATTTGAAGCTTGAAACTATCCAAAGTAGGGAGGCGGTGGGCTGGTGGATAGCAACTATCCTCCGCTCGGAACACCGACTGGACGGCAACTGTGGAGCTTCTGGACCCAACCTAACTAACTGGTGTGCTTGGGTGGAGGAGGCACGAGTGCATGCATGGGATTGCACTCCCGCAGATCTGTCAAGGTCAGGTGGACCCGGGAAACAAAGCTTGAAAAGAGGCTTCACGGGAAGCACCTTTGACTGTGACTGACCTTAAGTCATTGAACTGTGAATGCGCGATGAATTTAGCGTGAAGAAACAGTAAGAGAGTACACGCAACAACAAGATTGGTGCTTCAGAATGATTTAAGCCAAAGCCTTTCTAAGCAGAAACTCTTCGGTGTTCTTCAACGATTGACAGTCATTATTGCGGCATCAATTCTTTCCCAGACTGGAGAGAAAACCCTATTTCTGGCGAAGGGTTGTCTCGAAGAGTGACAAGATTCGTTGCTATCCGTTGTTCTCTGCAACTCCGCTCATTTTTGTGCCAAATTTCAGCATAAGATGGTGTTCGAGAATAAGGTTGACGACTCGGAGTTGAGGGAGGAATCAACAACGGTAAAGTCTGTTGATCTTGGCGACGGCAACACCGTCGTGACTGTTTTGATGCTGTTCGTTCTCACCTTGGCCGATCGGATCCAAACCTGATGGTGCATCTTGTTGGAGTATAGTCGTTGCGTTGCGTGAACCCATCTCTGTCGACAAAAGTTTGAGAGAGGATTCGATTCAGACTTGGAGTTGTTCTTGCTGGCTGCTATGCCAAGACCAAATGCATTCGGTTGCACCAAGCCCCACCTTGGCACACGACTTCTTTGTTCCCTGATGCTGCTGGCACCAATAGTAACTTGCTTCGCTCCAACGAGATCAGAAATACCCCATTGCTACTCTTTCCACTAGCATAGAAACGATATGTCTGGAGTAGAGCTGTGTGAGGTTGCTATTGGCTGACAGTTGGATTGCATAGTTCAGATATTGTTCGAAAGGATTGCTATAGTTATCTTGTGATCTTGCAGACTGATCACTCGACACTGTTCATCTCGTTATCACTCGACACTGTTCATCTCGTTATCAATCCTGCAGACTTCGGAGGCCAAGGACCAGGCGGTTGATGCAACTTGTATACTACTAGATAGATCTCAAAATCAGAATGCAGCTGGCTTGCACAAGTCGTGAAGACTTCAGAATGTTTACGTTGTAGCTCCTACCGGTAGCTAGCCCACTTAGTTATCATTCTCAAAGCCAAAGTCTCGCTTGAACTCGTTTCCGATCTGTTTCTGTTCACTCTCTAATTCGCGCTCGACGGCCGCTTTTTCTTCTTCGGCTTCCATTTTTTCAGCTCTTCTGAGTGCCTTTGATTTGCGTCCTTGCATTTTGTCAATATCTTGTTTGTTCATATGGAGCCGTCCGATAGTCTCACCAAACATATTTGTAGATTGATTCTTGACCTTCTTCTTCTTGGCTGCAGCTGGTTGTTTCATGGCAGCCCTCCACAAGTCAATGGATGCAAACTGGTCTCTACGAACCATCATGTCCAAATCGGGTCCACAGGGTGTCAAGAATGGCACTGGTGTATTGCTGCTGCCATCTGGATTCTTTTTCAACTTCATAAAGTAGGTTCGTTGATGGATAGTTTTGACGCTGGTATTGGTGACTGGATTCATTTTTTCCGTCAAGGAGAAAACCATGACATGATCCAATCCTTGCGCCACTAGTTTTTCCACTGGATCACCACGGTAGAAATCGACCAAGAAACTCTGGAGACGCCTTGTATTGTCGTTTTGTTCCCAGATATCTCCAAGGAATAGCATTAATGGTTTGGATCCAATTCGCTTTTTGGGTACTTTGCCTCCATAGTCCTCCATGGACTTGAAGCGAGTGACTCCCACTTCGATCATGTCCAACACTTGTCGATCAAAGGTCCGCCCCAGGACCAGATTGTTGGGTCGTTTCTTATTGTGGCCTGCATAATCGATTGGATAGAGTGTAGCGAGAATAACTAAAAGTGAGATACTGGATTCAAAAGAATAAGTAGTATGGCATGCGGGACTTACTGGCCATGGCAAAAAGCGCACAATCATTTTTGGTGGTCAAGAATTCGAGTGACATTTGTCCTTCGGAATCAAAGGCAAAAATTTGATTCTTCTTGGCCAGCAGTTTGGCATTCGGCGCTAGCATGGCTCTGAGATCTTTCAAGACGTGTCCCATGGCATGGCTACATTTAGTCCCCTTGAGAAGGACCGTACTTTTAGCACCTTCCTTGATCTTGGATTCCTGACTGTTGAGGTAGCGCTGGACACGGGCTTTCGGGGCCTTTCCTCCCGAAACAACCTTGGCCTTGGCAGCCCTGGCTTGTTGGTTGGTGGGTGCCATGTCGTCGTCAGAGCTACCGTATGATAGTACAGCTATGTAATGGAAGAAAAGTTCAAAGGTGTTGACTTTTCTTTGAAATGATGCCAAGAGCGGAAAAGGAAAGGAACGAGAAAAAGATGAGTGGTCGTCAACTATGCGCCATCATGCGCATAAGGGACTCGACTCGACTCCTTAGTCCCAACCGTTTCCAATACCGTAACGGTAGATTTCCCGCGTATTAGCGCTGCGGCAAAACCTACGGTACCGTACCGAGCTGGTACTGTACAGTACCCGCGTATTAGCTATGCGGGTACCTACCGTATGCGACGGTTCGGTACGTTTCAAGCTTCACACAAAGCTTTGGATAACAGCTCTACTAGCTAGAAGCCAAATCCAAATCCAATCACAAATTACAAACAAAAATAGATAACTTTGACAAAGATGATGAACAACGAACCAACAGCAACAACTCCAGCCGAGGCAGCCGCTAGCGCTGAAGGCCAAAAGAATCCACCCAAGAAGAACCGTGCCCGTAGAAAGAAACGAGGAGGTGGTGGTCGAAAGGACACCAAAGAGACTGCTGAAAATGAACAGCCAAACGTGCTCAGCGAGGCTGCTGCCAAATCCACCGGCAACAACAACAAGGATGGAGGAGGAAACAATAACAAGAAAAATCGAAGACGAAAGGGAAAGGGGGGAAACAACAATAATAACAACAACAACTCCAGAAAGAATGAACAGTATCCACCATACTGGCCCCACGACAAATGCCTCAAACTGTACGTGGACCAAGATCCCAACATGATCCGAGGCAAGTTGCGCTGTTTGCCTTCCAAAGATGGAATGGCCTTTTGTGCCTGTGATCGAGGGTCGCAAAAACGGGATATTCTGATAGAATCAGCACTCGAACGAAACAGGGCCATGAATGGGGATACTGTCTTTATTGAGCTTCTTCCGGAGGAGGATGACCAAGACAGCAATCATCAATCCGGAACAGACGACGGAGTGGAAGAGTTGAACCAGAAACTGCAACATCTCAGCACACAAAAAGAGGAAAACAACTCAAACGAAGAAGCAGAAATGTGGCAAGATGATGCGGTTCAGATGAAGCTCTGGAATCCAGTGGTGCCTGTCAAGAGAATCAAAAGGCTAGAACAAGCAACCATCACAGGAGAGGAGCTGGCAAAGCATACCACACAGAGAAAGGGACGAGTTGTATGTGTCTGCACCCCTCCAATTCCCAAAGATTCTCCCAAACAAACCAAACCACGGCGGATCATGATTGGAACCTTGAAATCCCTTCAAAGTGGCACTTGCCTCTTCACTCCCAATGACAGAACGCTTCCACAGTTCAAATGCGATAACACTCAAATTCGAAACGAGCTAACCAACAACAAGGGAGATTCCAGCGACCTCTATAGAGCAGAATATGTCTATCATGCATGGAAGGAAAACCACAACTGGCCTCCCTGTGTCAACGTAAAACGCCTGGGAGAGGCACACTCCATTGAGGATCAAATACAAGGACTCCTCATGGAAAACCACGTGGATCATGGAGAATTTACCCCGCAAGTCCTTAAAGATGTCGAAGATGCGGTCCAGTCTGGAGTCTATGTGATGAATCCAAACAGTCCAGCCGCCGAACTTGGGTGGAAACCTACGCCAGAGATGCTCAAAGGTCGACGCGATTATCGCAACGAACGCATTTTCACAATCGATCCGACCACTGCCAAAGATTTGGATGATGCTCTGCATATCAAGGAGCTCCCGGATGGACGAATTGAACTCGGAGTGCACATTGCCGACGTTTCTGCCTTTGTGACGCCTGGATCCAATGTTGATGACGAGGCAGCACGACGGACGACAACGGTTTACCTCGTGGACAGGACCGTGCCAATGCTGCCACGCCCACTCTGTGAAGTTGCCTGCAGTCTCAATGAAAATGTAGAGCGTTTGGCATTCAGTTGTGTTTGGACGATGCAACCAGATGGGAATCTGGCTGGTTCCTCTCGATCCAGCAACCGTCAGGATGTTTGGTATGGTCGAACTGTCATCAAATCGTGTGCGAGATTGGACTATGGAACTGCACAGAATATAATCGACAAAAAGGTGGCTAATGGTGAGTCAGAGTCAGAAATGGATGAGGAACTCTGGCCCAAAAGTAGGCGTCCTACAGGCGGGCACACTGTTGACCAGGTGGCGGCCAATGTTCGTCTCATGCACCGAGTGGCAATGGCTCGCAGACGCCTGCGCTTCGCAAACGGCGCACTCGCCCTGCATGGAGTCAAACTCACTTTTCGATTGGACGACGATGGGAAAACACCCCTGGCGTGTACTCCCTATCCCATCAAAGATTCCAACCGACTCGTCGAAGAGTACATGTTGCTTGCCAACTATCTTGTCGCCCAGCGTTTAATAACGCACGCTGGTGACCGTGCCGTATTGAGAAGACACCCCGACCCAGTAAGTTTCATCCGACTGAGGGTATTTGAAGTCAACTTCGCTGTGGCATGTTTCTCACCGTTGAACCCCGTACATCTACTTTTGTGCAGTTGCCCGATGGCTTAAATAAGGTCGTTGACATTGCCAAAGCAATGTTTGATTTCAACGTGGATGCATCAAGTTCGGCGACCCTCCATGATTCGCTAGTCCGACTCGGAAGGATCTGCAACGACGAAGTGTTTTTAAAATGTATGACACAGATGCTCACAACTCCAATGCAAAATGCGGACTACTTTGCGGCCGGAGCATTCGAAAAAGAGCTTTGGAGGCACTTTGCTCTCAATATACCCTTCTACACACATTTCACATCGCCCATCAGGTAAGAAATTGCATGGCATCGTATCGTACCGGTGTGCCTCTTCAGAGCACGATCCTTACGTTTGTCCAAACAACTACCGCAGACGGTATGCTGACGTGCTTGTGCACAGGCTGCTCCAAGCCACCATCGACGGCGAGGATGCCGTGGATCGATTCCCCTTGAATGCGGAAGAACTACATGGGAAGTGTGAGCACTGCAACGATAAACGACTGGCCTCCAAAATGGCGCAAGAACGGTGCGACGTGATATTCCTGGCTTTGTACCTGCGAAGCCACCCAATCAAATCAGTTCTGGGGGTCGTCCTCTCTCTTGGGAACAAGGCCTTTACCGTCTTCGTGCCATCGCTTGGCGTCAATGCGATGGTTTTCCTGGAGGAGCACAAGGACTGGTTAGAGTACGAAAACCAAGGCGACGACCACGACCATCGCATCGTTTTGACTCGAAAAGCACCCACAAGGGAGCTTTGGAATCGCATGTACGTGAAAATGTTCACTAAGGTCCTGGTGTCTTGCTTATACAAAGACAAGCCTCGGGTTGATGTAAAGCTTCAGCTCGAAGGGCCAGCTCCTAAAGATAGCTAAATTGTCAGATGGTTTGAACCGAGCGCCAAAGCATCTATTTCAACGTGGATGCATTGAGTTCAGCGACCCTCCATGATTCGCTTGTCCGGCTCCAAAGGATCTGCAACCATGAAGTGTTTAAACAATACTCTAGTAACGACTCAGTTTTTATTTCCCACTTGCTGGCTATTTTCGGGTCATCACTTGGCGGCTAAAGAACAGACAGCCGAAGGCTGATGCCCTCAACTGTCAAAAAAGAGATTTGATTCTTTGGCCAAATCCAACACTGTGTTCAACTGAACACACAGTCTACTGTAGTCTATCGATAGCCAACCAAAACACACACATTGGTACTCGGAGTATGTTTTACCAGCTAACAATTAATATTTACCTCATCCTTTATGACGGACGTACAGACTAACTTGCACACATACTCTGGTA
>CAICTM010000544.1:36256-60619 GCA_903772945.1 Seminavis robusta
CATAGTTTGGTACTCGGAGTATGTTTTACCTGCTAACAATTATTATTTACCCCATCCTTTATGGCGGACGTACATACTAACTTGCACACACACATAGTTTGGTACTCGGAGTATATTTTACCAACTAACAATTATTATTTACCCCATCCTTTATGCCGGACGTACAGACTAACTTGCACATACAGGGATAAAAGTGTGAAAGACCCTCAGTCCGTTGAGGGCAATGAACCAAACTCCTTGAAAGTTGGCTCTTTGAGAGCAGCACCCTTTGGACAAGGGTCAGGTCCTATCTAGCTAGAGGCAGTCTAGATTACATGAAATGTAGAGCTATCTTGAATGCTGCTGACAATTACCGTAAGGGTGTGGCCGTGTGGCTTTGTCCCATTCTCATTTGATGATGACAGCAGGCAGCAGCAAATGCAGGCTTGGCTGATCACCTGCTGATAGTTACCAGGTACTCCCAATTCTGGCCAAGCAGCATCCACCAATTCAAGACTGCTTGTCTGCCGGTAACTTCTACTCAACATTTCAATAATTTGTTGGTATATGTTCACATCAGCCAACTCTGTGTGCTAAGCATGAAGCCAGCTGCTGCGAATTTCGCGCAATTGGTTGTTCTGTCAGGGAAACCTACTGCAATTGCACCAGTGACACCCACAAAGTGCACTGCCACAATCAAAGTCAAGGCCAAAAGCCTTGTTGGTGGAAGTATTGTGCCGACCCAAGGTACACAAGCCCTCAGGTACTATTCCAGAGAATCTGTTATGACCAAGAGTGAGAAGCTCTAAGGAACCATGTACTGCCAACATGGACAACTCACTTGGCATGGATCCAGAAAAGAGATTGCCATGGAGCTCCAAAGCTGTCATTCCAGTCAGAAGAGCCAGTTCACTAGGTAGAGCACCTGTGAAAAAGTTGTCAAATGCTTGAAACCCCACCATTGCTTTCATGCGTCCAATATCTGATGGAAGAGGCCCATTGAACTGATTGCCATTGAGGCGGAGAACATCCATGTTTGTCAACTGCCAAAGTTCCCTTGGGAGGAAGGAAAGATTGTTGTTGAACACAACAAAGCTTGTTACATTCATCATCAATCCACACTCTGATGGAATTGGGCCAGACAGTGATGAATCTGTGAGGTACAGAAATTCCAAGTTGGTGCAAAGTGCAATCTCTGGTGGAATCTCTCCTTGCAGATTGTTGTGACCAAAGTTCAACCTGGTGAGCCTTGTCAGAAGCCCAAGTTCGCTGGGCACTGTACCGGACAATTGATTCTTCTGTACCCTCAGATCAGTTAGCCTTGTCAGCAAACCCAGCCCAGCCGGGATGGTTCCCGTGAACTTGTTTTTTGCTAGTTGGAGGTCATTGAGTTTTGTCAGTTGTAGCAGCTCACTGGGCAGAGATCCCGATAGTTTGTTCTGGTTGAGGCTCATTTCATTCATACTTGTCATCAAACCAAATTCAGTTGGGATGGTGCCTTCTAGGTCATTGTTTCGATTGACATAAAGTATCCTCACATTTGTCAAATGCCCAAACTCCGTAGGGAGGCTACCCGAAAGAGAGCATCTGTCTGCCTGTATTTCTTGAAGGGTTGTCAAGATGGCAAGCTCACTTGGAATCTGTCCAGTCAGCATCCCATTCTGGTTGAATGCCAAGTATGTGACATTCTGCAAATTGTAGATCTCTGGTGGCAACCAATCTCTCAGGGTGGCATTGATTCCATTTCGGCGCAAAACAAGATATGAAAGGGTTGGAAGCATGGCAATTTCAGGGGGAATTGAAGGCTGAAACCCAGAGAGCTCTAAATCATCAAGGATAATAGTCTGGATTCGCCCTTGGCGGTTGCAAGGGTCAATATCATTTTGAACCTCATCCTGATAGTTTGGACCTTCTTCGCTGAATCTGCCATAGGCACTGGAGAACCAGAAGCACTCTGACGTGTCATAGAGCATCCACCTGTTTCGAATCACTTCACGCCAGTTGGGACCTTCAAATGCATAGTAGAAGGTTGCCAAGGCAAAGAGTTGAATCTGTCTCCAATCTTCCATATTTGGCAAATCAGGATGTCTTGAGAGCCAATCCATGGCCTGCCACTGCGGAGTTGAAATGTCATCCAACTTCTGTAGTGTCGAGTCTGGAAGATCTTGCAATAATGTATCCAAGAGGCTTGTTGGAGCACTGGACGGGGACTCTGATTTAGGTGCTGTTGTGGAAGGAGCCACCGCTTGTGCCATAGTTGTTGTGTCACCACTGCCACGAAGAGCCAGCACCAAAACAGTGACTACTAGGATCAAACAGGCAAATCCAAAAATGGCAAATCCCAGAAGTCTCTGTTGTTGTCTCTTTTTTTGCTTCAAGGATTCATTTCTTCTCTGTTCAATTTCCTCCAATTCTGCCCGGTCCACCATCTCTGCCTGCGGAATATTATTGTCTCCTGTGACTGGATTTGCTTGCACCAGACTGCCAACTGGCGCCACGCCTGGAACACTTTGGCCTGACTGACCTTGTCCCATTGGTGCGGAAGATGTCATTGCTACCAATTCAATGACGCCAGAGCTGTTGTCAGTGTCCGTGAAAAACCCACTTCCATCCACCGAAATTGCACCCGGTTCACTGACAAAGCTTCTCCGGAGGTTGATATCGTTGGCAAGAAGATCCCCCTGTTGACCCTGATGATGATCTATCATGGTTGCCATCCCAGCCTCAGTACTTTGAGCATGAGCTTGTTGTTCTTGCGAGGGTGGAGCTTCGGAAACGGCCCAGGCGCCCACTTGGGACGACGCATCGGGAGTAATAGTGGTACTACCTGCAATGGAGGAAAAATGATTGGTGGCCATTGGGGTCGAGTTCGCACCCGAACCTGGCAAGTGCACCCTCGCAAAACTAGAGGCTCCGGTGATTTTCTCATCTGCCGCCGCCATGGGAGGTGGCACCGGAAGAGCGCTGGCACGGCCATCTCCTTCTTGCAACGTCCCCAGCATGCTAGCCACATTGTAAGCTTCCCTGATTTTCTCATCGGCAGCGACCATGGCATTGGGTGGAACGGGAGACGTCGTTCTCTTACGAGCTGCTCCTACAGGCGGTGACGCGGCTGCCACGGGTAGCGCCAAGCCAGCTCCCACAGCTAATGACCCTTGTGTGGATCCTGCTGCCCTGATTTTCTGGTCCATGTCCACATCTGAGGAGGCATTTGATGATGCATCTGTCGAGTTGGAAGTTTTGTCTTTCTTCTGATCATCTTGTACCATCGCCGTGGTTGGGGGCGTCATTGATGCAGCAGCTGCAGAATTGCCCTCATAACATGTACCATTGCCCGTCAATGATGTACTCGATGATGCCTTCTCGTTCTGGTCCATGGAACCTTCTGTAGACTGTGCAGAAGTGTCGGGTCTGCTAGCTCTGCCCTCCGTCTGCTGCTGGTCGGTTGCTCTGGCATCATCATTGGACATCGTCCAAGTTTTCCCATCGAATGACTCCGACGAAGCGAGGAAAGAAGATGCTGCTTCGCCATTCCCAGCAGATGCACTCGGTCGCTCACACCCCGATTCCGCGGAACCATTCGTAGAGTTGACTGCATCTTGTGCTACTGGTAGTGCCTCCCTGGCATCATCTTCATCGGCTCCCACGGTCCCACTGGTCCGGACGGTGTTGTCGGCAATGTCGGGGTCTTGGTTGTCATCCACATTATTTGGAGGATTGCTGATCGCCTCTCCACCGCTACGACTACAGTCGCCGTCGTCCTTCATGACTTCAACTTTCCGAGTCACCTTATTACTCTGCTACTATTAGCTATAGCTCGACATGCTTCTTCCTGTTCTTTCCAAAGCGTTTTTTGTCATTCAGTGATTATCACATCGTCGCTGGCTGAATGGTAAAGCAGGAATAGTTGAGAACCCGTTTTCGATTTGCCTTCCTTTGGTCGAACGAATCGAATCGAATCACGAAGATGACGAAATCAGAACGATTGGCGTGTTGGAAGCAAGTCTCAGCGTCCTTCGGCAGCCAATCAAGGAAAAAAACATCACTGAAAGATCCAAAGATACCTACGGTGCCGTACAGGTACCGGCAGCAAGACATCAACATCTCTAGCTAGCATAGTACTGTAGGAAGACGGCAAAGGGAGCAGAGCTTGGAGCCAATACAACAGCTTCAATCAATCGAACGATAGATGAGCTACCCTTGGAATGATAGAGCTTCACGGGGTTTGAAGAATACTGGACTTTTGCTACCCATCTTCTTGCTGTTGGTACTCTTCCATGGCCATGCTACTGAAGCGTTGACATCTCCGAGGCAGCCCAGCAACCAGTTGGTTTCTCACAGGGCATCTCTATCAGAGCTTTCGGCGACTACCTCCACAACAACAGCTTCAGCCGCAGAAGAATTGGAGGAATGGAAAAAGACGTTGGGCGTGTCCACCGGTGGTCGCAGACAACGACGGCGACAAAAGCGTAAATCCAAAGCAGCCACTGCTGGCAGTAGTGATGGCAACAAATCTTCATCCAAATCTACCAAAAGCAGCAACGACGAGGAACCCACCCTGTCCTCGGAAGAAATCCAGTCGGTAACGCTCCTGCCAAACAACAACGACAATGATGACAATAATTTCATGGCCCACATTCAGTTGCACAATGGCACACAATTTACCGTGCATCCGCCCTCTTTGCATCAACGTCGGGATCAAGCTGTTTGGTTGGCCGTCCGAAAACAAGTCAATGTCACGGCGTCCGAATTCAGTGCCGTGCTGGACAAGAGTTTCTTTACCAGTCGCGAAAAACTCCTTCACATTAAACAAGGCTTGGCATCCCCGGCACCCTTTAACAAACAGGCATGCGACTGGGGACTCCGCATGGAACCCAAAGCACTCGATGCCTACCGCAAGGCCACGGGGAATACCGTCCACGAAACGGGGTTGCACATTGCCACTTCGACTGCCAACGATGAGACGTTGTATTATTTGGGAGCCAGTCCGGATGGACTCGTCACTACCAATGATACTTCTAGTGAAGGCCTACTGGAGATCAAATCGCTGTGGGGACGACGCCACCAAAAAGAATTGCCCAAATTTGAGCATTGTCCCAATCGATTCTATGCTCAAATACAGGGACAATTGGCCATTTGCGACAAGGAATGGTGCGATCTAATGCTCTACATTCCTCCTCGACCACAAGCCAAACGACGGCATTATGGCATTGTCCGAGTGCCACGAAATCGAGAGTATTGGGAGACGGAACTGAAACCGGCGTTGCAAGCGTTTGTCCGAGAAATACACGAATGAATCAAGCAGGGGGTCGTAGAATGATGCCATAGCTGTGTGTTTATAGTTAGTTGTGAAACTTGAGCTGTGTGATAGTTAGTTGTGAAACTTGTTCTCCTTGTCGTTGTTCCTCCTGATACGGTTGATCAGCAATCGGTTCAGGGAAGAACTACATCAGCGTTTCGGCTCTTCCTTGATATTGCAAGAATTCAAGGCAGAGATGACCTACCAAGGCAGATTGCCTCTCCTGCAGAACTGTCTCCTCTGGTTGTAGAATAACCATGATTTGGGGTTGTTGGACAACGAAATGATATTGCGAGCCCACACTTTCGCAGGGAAGGATT
Source organism: Seminavis robusta (assembly GCA_903772945.1). Lineage (NCBI taxonomy): Eukaryota > Bacillariophyta > Bacillariophyceae > Naviculales > Naviculaceae > Seminavis > Seminavis robusta. The sequence goes on from CAICTM010000544.1 coordinate 41,855, forward strand.
CTGCGCGGCTGCTTGTTTGACATAAAAGGAGCCATCATGGCATCAGGAGAGACGGGGCGGTGTCTCCTTGGTCTGCTTTTCTTCTTCCTCTGTCGTCCCTTCTGAGGTGCCCCCCAGAGCCATCTGCCGCTCCACTTCTTCTTCAAGCTGTTGACCAGCTTCCTTTAGCATTGAATCCTTTGCCATTGTCACTACTTTGGCTATAGATATATAAAGCAGCCACCAATATACCCATCAGGAAGCAAAGATGGCCCTGGCTGGCTTCCGTAGATAATCTACCTTAACAAGCTTGTTGGCCATGGGCATTTGTCTACATTTGATTGAACTATTCAATTCATGGCCTTTTTAAAACAAAAATGATGTTGATAATGTTAGTGTCATTCATTCATCAGGGCAGCCATTGTTGCGTAGCCATTGAATCACTTCACTTCGCCTATTCAGGCTGGCAAGGTGTTTCCATTCCACGGACAACCATTTTCATGAGCCCACTTTAAAACTTCAAATGGTCATTTTGAGCAGCAAGGAAACCATTTTCACGAGCCCAAAAAGTTCCAATGACCATTTGAAGCAAGACATGTCCTTTCATCCCATGGACAACCATTCTCTCTTAACCATTGGAGCATTTCAAATGTCCATTTGAAGAAGCACCAGCACATGCCCATGCATCCCATGGACAACCATTTGCACGAGCCCACTTTAGAATTTCCAAATTGCCATGTTCAGCAGCAAAGGTGCATGTCCACACATCCCATGGACAGCCTTTTGCATGCAACCACTTCAGAATTTCCAATTGGTTATTTCGAGCAGCACTGGCATATGTACCAGTATCCCATGGACAACCATTTTCGCGAACCCACTCTAAAACTTCCAGATGTCCATTTTCAGCAGCATAGTTGCATGTGCATTTGTTCCATGGACAACCATTTACATGAGCCCACTTTAAAACTTCCAAGTGGCCACCTCTAGCAGCAGCCATACATGTCCACTCATTCCATGGACAACCATTTGCACGCAACCACTTCAAAACTTCCAATTCTCCACCTTTAGCAGCCCCGGAACATGCTGTTTCACGCCATGGACAACCATTTTCATGAGCCCACTTCAAAACACCCAAATGTCCACCTTCAGCAGCATCAGCACATGTGCTATCATTCCATTCACAACCATTCTCTCTTAACCATTGGAGCAACTCCAAATGGCCATATCGAGCAGCAAAAGCGCATGTTAAACGATTCCATCGGAATCCTTGTTGCTGCGCCCATTTCATGACAGTGATATTTCCAATTTTGGCAATTGCATTGCAAACTTCTTCATGTTTAGGGGTTTTGTTGCCACTGGAATTGTCCCCCAGCCAGAGTTCTGCGCATGGTTGGTTACAGAATGTGTTGCTGTAAAGAGTGTCGGTGATTTCTGCAGAGCGACTGGGAAAAAATGGTCCACGTTTATCTTTCACCTTTTTTTGATTTTTGTTGAGTTCAACTTTGCAGTACTCTTTGTACAGTTGATTCATCTTCTTGTTAACAGCCCCCACGAAAGCGTACTGCCCAAAACCCACCAACGAAAGAATCTGGCCACTCCAAATCAAATCGTCAGCCAACAGAAGAGGTGACTCGGCAGTACCTGTATCATTAGAAGTACCTGCATCATTAGAAGAAGTATTTGTACCAGTACTAGGAGCAGTGGCAGTATTCATGGTGCAGCTTTGGTGGTTGCTATGGTTGTGATGGTGGTGCTGTTTGTGTGTGATAGTGGCTGTGCTTCTAGCTTCTAGCTAGCTTGTACCGTAGTTGTGTTTTTGCTGGGCGACCCGGAAATGGGACTAACCAGTGTAACTGCTCGACTTTAGTTTACTCGTGAGTAAACAGTTAAATACTTGTTTAGTCATGAGTAAACAAGGTTTTTACTGTTTACTCATGAGGAAACAAGCAAACAAGCATTTATTGTTTCCTCATGAGTAAACAAGGTTTTTACTGTTTCCTCATGAGTAAACAACGATTCTCGTGGGTAAAGAGTGTGTTTTTTCTAGTGAGATTTAACGGCTCGTGGGGAAACTATGACCTCATGCGTAAACAGCTTGTTTCCCCATGAGTCATGCGTAAACAGCTTGTTTCCCCATGAGTCATGGGGAAACAACGATTTAATAGTTTACTCATGAGTAAACAAGCTGTTTACCCATGACTCATGGGGAAAGTAGCCGTTTGTTCGTAAATCTTTTAAACATTATGACTCTGCAGTAAATGGTTACATCATCCATTCGTGTCACTTTCCGGGTCGCCCTGTATCCGCGTATTTGCTGTGGAGCGTGGGAAGCTGCAGCACTGTGGGAGCTCAGTCGAGTCTCGCTGCTTCCGTCGGTCCTTTTAAAGCCGTACCGCTGGTACCATACCGTATGTTGTTTGCTAGTAATACTGCAGCTTATTGGGGAGTAATTTGGTTTTAGATTAAGCTGAAAAGCAAAAGTGAGGTTTTTCTGGTGGTGCATAGCAATTCTTGTGATTGAATTGGATATAAGGACCCCCGTAACACTTTAGACCTAAAACTCCCTTGGTTCCTTGCATCATGAATATGCATGCGAACCGGACTAGATAATTAATACACGAGTCAATAGTAAAGAGGTGTCAGGTATATTTCCTCCAACACACTCCTGCACGGTGCCCTAAGTGGCTACCGTGGAACGAATAAAATAAATTAGGCAATCAAACAAGGGGTGGATGCCCCATGATGAAAGCCCTGTGCTCGTGGAAGAGCTTGCCCTGAAGGGGCTTCGTGAAGAAATCTCCACGCCAAGGTTGGGCAGTACACAACTCTAAGGTTGCCTTTTCCAATCTGGTCATGAATAAAAAAGAAACGAATGTTGATAGCCCGAGTTCTTTTGCCCGAACTGCCTTTGCCATTCTCTGCAAGAATGATCGTGCTTTTGTTGTCCTGCATGAGGATGTTGTCCTTCACAACGATCCCCTGCTCTTCAAGGAACAACTTTGCCCACAACATGGGCGACATGACATCGTCAGCTCCAATCAATTCCGCTTCCGTGCTGCTCCTCGAATTCAATTTCTGTTTCGCGGATACAGACAGCACCGCACCACTGCCAAAGGACATGACTCCTCCTGTATGGGAACGGTAATCAGGATGGACTGCAAATGATGCATCCACCCACCAAGTGATGACACGGATATCATCAACATGGAGAACCAGCTTGTCCTCCACTGTTTGTTCGAGGAACTTCAATCCTTGAGTCAACTTGTCCCAATCATCAGATGTTGGGCTTCTGACACGAGTGCATAGCACAGTTGTCAGAGTTTGCACATCTGGTCGAGCACGTTTGCACAGGAACAACAGCTTGGCTGCAAAGGTATGATAGGTTTCCCTGTTCTTGTCATTCAGGATGGTGCCATCACCAGAGCTGAATAGGTCAGCAGGAGCTGCACTTGGTACCTTTTTCATTGCCCCAAAGTCCACTGGAAACTCTGAGACCATTTTCTTGACATAATCTATCATGTCAATCACAACCTTTCCTGGGTCGGAAAAGTCCACCGTCATCCCCAAGTAGTCATGCTTGGGACCACGGGTTGCCTTCACGGCTCCATAGGTTCCATACCTAACGTTGAACCATTCCAAAGTCTGGTCATTCACCAACTTCATTCTGTGGCTTGACATTAAATCGTCAACATGGAATCGGATTGTTTGTTGGTAGCCTTCGATCATGCGGTTGGCCACACAAGGATCGTATTGGTTGAACACAAATCCAATTTGCTCGAGGTCACTTCTGAATAGCTTGTACCAAAGAAGTGCTGCCAAAACCATGCCATAAATGGCTCTCTCCACGACAACATAGAGGACAGGACGTCCCTTTTTGTATGTCAGGAAAGAGGCATATGTGTCAGGATCAATTTCGACAAGTAAGTCTGCAAGAAGGGTTCCCTCAATGATCATGAGGACCCTGTCTTCACCTTGTTTGACTTTTGGCATTGGGGTTTGGATGAACGCATTGGGAACATCCAGGGACATCACATCCCTATCTTCAGATGCATCGACACACATGGATAACATCAAACCCTCAAGTGAAACTGTTGGACTTCTGGCATCTTCTTTCTGATGGTACACCCTTGTAGGTTTCCCATTGTAGACTGCACGGGCCTTGACCGTGCCATCCCTTTTCTCACTCACAAACATGAGTGCCATTTGTGCCTTTTTCAATTCAGAATCACTGCATTTGTTTGGGTCGACTGGACTGAAACACACTCTGCTGTGTAGCTGGTCCATCTCTTTGAGCGCCGCCTTTCTGGCTTTGTTGCCCCACACTTTCAGACCCTTGGGTAGAAGATGTTGTTGGGCATGGCTGCTCTCATCCTTGACTTCTGCTGTGGCACTCCTGTGATTACAGGAGTCCATGAACAAAGCTAGATGTTTGCTTGTCTCTGTCTCATACAGTAGTGGTTGCTTCGCTTCGTCATCTTGGACGAAGGTGACTCCTTTCTTTGCTTCGGCTGTGGCAATCCGAGCTGAGCGTCGAATTCCAATTCGTGGAAGCTTGGAAGCCTTGGCTGGTCCAGCGAGGTTTCCATCATTGGTATCCACTGCTGGTGCCGTCTCTTCAACTGTAGGGTTGTCTGGGCTTGTGCTTGTGTGTTGTTTGCTAGTAATACTGCAGCTTATTGGGGAGTAATTTGGTTTTAGATTAAGCTGAAAAGCAAAAGTGAGGATTTTCTGGTGGTGCATAGCAATTCTTGTGATTGAATTGGATATAAGGACCCCCGTAGCACTTTAGACCTAAAACTCCCTTGGTTCCTTGCATGGTGAATTTACATGCGAACCGGACTAGATGATTAATACACGAGTCAGTAGTAAAGAGGTGCCAGGTATGTTTCCTCCAACACCCGTGAGAAAAAGGGATGCGGTGCAGGAATGAGGAGGAGCCCATGGCGGAGGCGGAGGAGCCCATGGCGGACGTTGAGCGAGAAAGAGCGAGAGGAAAAGAGCGAGGGAACAGGCGGGGCGCAAAGAGAAAATTTCCTGAGTATCCCGTTGGATGGTTGTTCAGGCTGATCAAGACCAGATGAACCAACCGCGTGAGTACTCAGGCTCAATCAAGGAGGAAGACTTGGTGGACAAGATGGAGCTGTTGTGAGCCTTGCTAGTTGAGCCTAACAGTAGTGGTGTAAGACTCAAATAGAATATTTGGTTTTGGTAGGCTTGACTCGTCTGGCTTGACTCTTCACCCTGCTTGGCTGGGTCGCGCGCTTGGAGTGAAGATCAGTCGGTATTTAGACCTTGACATTAAGACACATTGTAACATTTATGCCCTTGCATTTAGACATATTTGGTGCAAAAATGAGCACTGCTAGTAAACACCCAATATGACACTAACAACTACACTATCTCAACAAAGTAAGACAATGTCATTCAAAACAACATCAGTGCTGACAACTACCATTCAACAACTAGGTCAATTGGTTGGATATTGACTGAGATCTGGTAACCAGAAGTTGGTGGCTTTTGGATCACAAAGTCATCCTCCAGTCATGCTTCCAGGAACATTCAGGTTGGAATTCCTATTTGGTTCCAAAGCGTTCCAGAGGTTTTCCTCATTTTTGCATCTGTCCGCATTTTTGCCGCAGAGTAGCATGCATCAAGTAAATAAACTAGACGGAGCCTGGATACTAGCTATGGTACAAGATAGCTTTTGCTGCAAAGAGCTGTTTACGTTTTTAGAGTGGAAGTCCATTATATTATGCCGTCCAGATCCTGATGAGCAGATCCAAACTCCGCGAATTTGCTAATGTTGGTTGGATTTGGGTTGCCTTTTCAGGCCCGCTGAAGTTCTAGCGTTCCAATAATCTTTTCCAATGTCTCAATGCGCTTGGTGGTGGCTGTTTTCGCCGCATCTCCCTCTTTCGCTTTCTTCTTGCCCTGGATTTCCTCGTCCTCATCCAAGGAAATGGTCGCGCAAACGCCGGTAGAAGCAAGGGGTTTGTCGGCAAGAAGAGCTCGACGGACCGAGAGGAGGCGTTCCTCAACTGTTCCCTTCATGACAAATCTCTTGACAGTGACAGGACGAGTTTGGCCACTGATGGAAAACAAAAGAGACAAAAGCCGTTCAGCGGTGTGTTTGGAATCAATTCGACAAAACAACACAAACAGCAGAAACTCACATTCTATGAATGCGATCAATGGCCTTGGAGTACAGAAGAAGAAGCAGTGGAAAATGGTCAGGTTTCTGTAGTTGGATTGATCAACGAAACTAGGAGGAATGTGCAGTTACCTGTTCCTCCAGGGATGGGCTCTGGGTTACGTCCAAGATGAAGCAATGATCCGCCGAGGTCAGTGTCAGTCCTGTGGCCCCAGCTCGCATGGACAGAAGCAGCACTTTGATGTTGGCATTGTTAGAGAACTCGAGGAGGGCGTCGGCTCTCTCTGCCGTAGATCGAGTTGCATCGATTCTCAAAACTCCAATCTTCCGCGCCTCCAGCTCCATTTCAGCAACATCCAGAACAGGAATAAATTGACTGAATACAACACACTTGGATTCAGCACTTTTCTTCATCATTGCATCAACTTCACGAAGAAGGCAGGCAATCTTTGACCCGACTTTCGGCTCGGCTCGAACGCAGCTTGAGACCAGCAGCTCTTCCAAACAAGACAATTCGGCTTGCCGTTCCTGCGTCTTGCGTACAGTCTCTGCTTCTGTCAATACTGCACAATCAACTCTATTGGTGGAAGCGCCTGTTACGGATGCGTGGGTCACAGAGGCTGTCAGAGCAAAACTGGGCAAGTTGGTCTCGAGGACCTCGTCCTTTGAGGTGTCCATCTCTGTCTGAAGTTGCGGCTTTGTGGTGAAGGTTCCCGCGTCCTCTGCATCACCAAGGAATGTGATTTCGGACCGTCGAATTGTGTCACGACAGGTGGGACAATGGCCGCTGGTAGGTGCAAGAGAAACGACACGTGAGCTGCATGCTCATGTCATGATGACTGGGCACACAATTAGCTTTCACATACCTGGCTTCACGTGTTGCGGAAGCTGCGGACATGATGCTTGGAGTCGCAGGAAAAAGTGGTGTGTAAGCTGCACGATTTGGAGGCGTTACGTGGGCGACAAATCATTTACCTCAAAATACACTCATCGCAGATGGGATGTGCACACTTGGCAATGCAGGAAGAGGAACACGTGAGCTGGATTCTGCCATCATGATGGCGTTGTGATTGGCAGGACACAATCTTTCCGACACGTACCGGGGGAATTGCGATGTTCGTTTCAGCCGTTGCATCCAAACAAATGCAACATTCGATGAGCGCCCCTGAGGTTTGGAATTGGCTGACCACATCAATCATCCTCTGTCTTGCAGTTGGCCGCGCCCCGGCAGCCGCGAGTTTCAACAGTCCCGCTCGAGTTTGGCTTTCCTCGGCGTTGGCGTTCGATTTTGTCCTCGCCACAGCGAAGCCTCCCTTCCCAGTCTGGTCTTGCAATCGTCTCAAGTGATGGTCGATCTTGGGAAGATTCACAAGGGAGACGTGACAACAGGCCTGACGTGCAGCAAGGAGTAGTGCGTTTAGCTCAGCAAAGTTGTGTTGCAAAGTCGCCTTGGACTCGTGCTTGAGTTTACGAAGTAAGGTCCTGTTGTTCGTCTCCAGAATGTCATATAGTTGCTGCTCGTCCTCGGACCCAAATTGGAGCAGAACGGTAGAAATTGTCCTGGGTGGGAGGGCCACGAGAGCTTTGCCGTTTTCATGGGTCTGTTGTTTGCTGTGTCGGCAAACAATATGCGACAATAAGCTCCGCAAGACAGCAAGACTTCCAAGGCTTCGTTCTTCATGGTATGGATCACTGATTGCTTGCTTGAAGAATTTAGGACGGCAGAAAGGGGCCAGCCGGAGCAGACGCAACTGTCCTTGCAAGTCAGTTACCTTGGACCCAATCGGGGTTCCCGTTAGCGATAGACGATGAGTTGCTGATAAGATCCCTACGAATCGAGTGATGGAGTGATCCTCCTGGGAGATGCAGGAAAAAGCGATATGTGAGCGACATGATAAGGGCGTTGTGACGGGCGTGACACGCAATTTTCTGGACTTGCCTGGTTGTTGTGGGCTTCGTCTGCCACAATTCTGTGCCAATGCACCTTCTTGATGCAGCTGAGAAGGAATCCGGCTGTCTTTCTTGCATTGCGGTGCTGTTGGAAGATGTATGTGGAGGCAATGACAACGTCTGCCGACGCGACGCCTGCCAAAGTCGGGTTTTCACACGAGTGAAGGACCATGATTGACAAGTGCGGGGCAAATCGTTCGATTTCCGTCTGCCATTGAGCCAAAAGAGTTTGTGGCACAATCACAAGTGTGCCATTCGACACTTTGTTGGTTTTGGCCGCCGCTTCAGTGGCTCCAAACCGAGGAAGGGGCACATAGTCATCATGATCGATGACTCGATTTTTCTTAAGGCTCCACAAATGCTCTCGCGGAAGCACGGTGCGATGAGGCGGGGGTCTATTCTTCAGAATCAAAGCAATCGCGATAACTGTCTTCCCCTGTCGATGTGGAAAACAAACAAATGCACGCAGGGTCAGAACGGCAGATGGAATCAATGATCCTCAGGCGCATTAAGTTTGACGAACTCACCAGACCCATCTCGCTTCCAAGGCATCCACCTGTTGGACACCCAAAGCGATTTGCCGAGGCATCACTTTGATCCACATCGGTTTTGAAATCGAAGATATCCAAGGCAAACGAACCAGTTAGTTCGCAATAGAAGTACATGTGATCGCTCTGTGGTGGCGCGATCGGATCAAGAAACCGTAAGCGGTGCCAGAATTCTCCTGCCAACCCAAGGCTAGAGATCTCTTGCTCTTTGTCCAGAAGCCAACGAAGAGACTGCTCTTGGTACGGGTGCAGCTTTAGACCATTGTTTACCATGCTTTCTGGCGTGGGCTCCAGTGGCAGATCCAAGCTCAAATTGCAGTCTCGCACAAGCTCTGTGAGATCAAAGCATTTCGAATGAGACGCATCTGTGTCACGAGGGCGGACAGTGGGCGGGATACTCGGAGAGGACACCACAATGTGTTGGTTTTCTCGCTCTCCCCCCGAGACAAGCAGTTGAAACAACCGCCGTTGCGCATCTCGTACGTTGTTCTTGTCCATGGGGAGATCGTCATCCCTTTCCTTGAGAAACAGACTCTCACAAGCAAACACCGCAAACGTTTTCCCAACTTGTGGTTCAAAGTCTTGAAGATCAGACGTCTTCGTCGCGGTCAAGGGGACGAGGAGAATCAGCTCATCGGGCTCTCGTAACAAGGACAACAGAATGACGTCTTCGTCGTTATGTATCTGAACCTGACCCAAGAGGCGAGGGGGCCATTCTCGCGACCTGAATTCCGAGTCTGTTTCATCCGAGAGTCGAGGCTCATTGAGGAGGGCGGAATACATCAGTCGGGCTTCCTTTTGCTGTTTTTCCTTTAAGCCGTCCACTTGCTCATGTTCAGTCTTCGTGTTTTCCAGGTTTTCTTTGGCATCTTTCAGGTTCTTGTTGAGGGATTCGTTCTTCTGTTTGTACGGTCGCGACTTGACGAAGTTCCAATATTGGATTACGCGTTGCCGCGCTGCGTTCCACTATGGCACGGTTGGAAGGAAAAGGGAGGGAAGAGAAACGAGTGAGGTTTTCGACCGGAAGAAAATAGAATGTACATGCAGAACTTCTCATGAAGGCTCACCTCAGGCGTGTAGGTAGATGCTGATCCATTCAATCTATTGTCGCCACGTTGTAGACGAATGACACGACCATTCTCGCGAAACTGAATGAAGTCCGAATCGCGGCCAGATGACAGGGCCCAGCTTGAACCCTGAAGGCCATATTTCGCCAATGCGGCGCTTTTTGCTTGTTTGATTTCCGCTTCGAGACGAGCAATCTCTTCCTTGATCTCCGGAATTAGCTGCTGCAGGGTCCACTTGACCATATCACTGGTGTCGGCAATATGCTGCAAGTCTTGTCGACGCCTCGAATGGAGATAGTCATCGAGCGTAGCTCTTAGGCCATGGATCCTGTCCTGTTCTTCTGGCGACAATACTGCATCCAATGAGGGCGCATTTGACAAAGTGAATTCTTTTAGTGTCAAGTCGCCATGCTCCTTTCTCGCTTTCAAAATCTCCACACACGTAGAGCAGAACCAATCCCCACTGGGAATGTCGTCGAGACAAACACATTTCAAGTGATACATCCCGTCACATCCATCACAGAGCAACAACTCCTCGGGTTTGCTGGCAAGTCCACAATCTAGGCATGTTTCGGGCATCATATCTGGAAACTCTTCCTTGCGTAACTGCTTGATTTTCCATTTGCTGTGCTTGTCTGGAACGCAAAGAAGTGTGTCCGCTTTGAAAACTGACGCCGACTTTAGGTTGCCGTACCACGTTCTGTTGGGAGAGGTGATGGGGTCAGAGAGCTCTTGTGGCTCCGAGCACTGGCTGAATCGAAGGTACCTCTCGTTGCCTGCACTTACTTGTGGGACACGTTTTCGGCCATGTCTCTCCAGGAAGCACCAAGCTTCTCCGCGACCTGCCCCAAGCTTTCTCTGGTCTTGGTACAGTAGAAGATTCCATGCTCACAGACGCATCCACGCTCGGGCCAATCCTCTGCCTCCGGTAACTCGCGAGTTCCATCGTCGTTGAACCCTGGCTTGGTTTTGGCTTTCTTCAATCGTTTCTGCTCCGGAAAAGCTTCTGTTGCCAATTGTCGCTTCGTAGGCTCTGCTCCACTATCCACGCCCAACCGTTGCTTCGCGGCAGTTGCAGTTATAGTTACCTTTGGCTTTGGCGCTTGTTTCGACGATGGTTTGGACTTTGCCGTCGCCGCTCTCGGAGGTTTTGGTGCATTGGACGAAGGTTCACGAAGCACGACCATCCTCCGCTTCGCTGTCTGCTTCTCGAAAAGACGCATGGCCTCTTGCTCCTTGATGCTTTGAGTACTCTTGCCATTGATATGGCTGATCCAGTCGCCCTTGATGACTGTTCCCGAGAGAGAAGATTTGGGATCGACATGTGTCACTTGGATGAAATGGCTAGTCTCCACCGTCCCTGCCGCGAATGTCAGCCCAATTTCGCCTTCAGGAAGGCCCACAATGAAAGCTTTGCGGGAAACGGTAGGAGCCTCTACTGAAATTGATGCCGTCGACGGAGGCGGTGGCTTCTTGAGACCAGGTTTTTTTGATTTTTGATTCACCGTAGCGGGAGCCGCGTTCTCCTTGTTGCGGTTGCGGTTCAAGACAACTCGTGTACTGGAAGTGGCAGCCACGGCAGACCGATCGACAACTCTGTTGGATCTTGGGACCGATGAAACACTGCGGCTTTGGTCGGTTTGGGTCAACACTGGCCGAAACGCAACGCGTTGTTGAAACCCAGAACGACTTGCTGGAATCATAGCACTTTGTAGTTGAGTCGAGACGGGTGGCACGCCAACAGGCTGTTGGTCACGGTAAATAGAGATTTGTCGCGTCGTGCTCTGGCATCCAGCCAGAATACCCTGTACAAAGGCCACCTCTTGGTCTATCGCGTTGACACCGTTGACTGCCACAATCTTGTCTCCAACAACAATTTTGCCATACACTGGGGAAAAGGGCTCCACATGAGAGACCATCACATAACGGTGATGCTGAGCATCAACTCCATGGACAAATTGAAGCCCTAAAGCGCCAGGAGGAGCTGGAACTGTCAACGTGAGACGAGTAGGAAGTCCAGCAGGGACGTGCCCACCAAACAAGTGAGGCGACGCCATGGTACAGTTAGGTTGATGCTTTCAATCGAGATGATGCTGCAATTCTGATTTTTGTTCCAAACTGCTGAAATTGTGGGAGGGTGAAATCCGTTTATTCGCCCGAAAACTCTAACCGCTGTTTCAAACGAAGATCCTGCCAATGACACACGACTCAGCCACACATGAGCGCTGTGGCCTTTTCACCCTTGGCATCAAGGACCACAACACATTCAACCAAAGCCCTGAGCTCTGGAGCCGGCTGCTTGCATCAAGCGTCCTTTAGTTTTTTGTTGGCCGTGTCCAGGCTGACACAGCAGAAGGGGCTACAGCTAGAGTTCTATGAAACCATCAATCTAATCTAGAACTTAACCTCCTTAAAGGGGGTCTAATTTCTTGGGTTATGCCTCTGGGGTCCCAGAAAATATCACTCAGGGGTGGTCGGTATTGTTTGCAAACAATTACATTACATAGGCAACTCCAACGCAAGGCGACCAATGTTCACGACCCCCTGCACCCCCCCCCCCCATCGATGCTTCATCGCCTTGGGCGTCGTCGAGGTCTCCTTCGATTTCAATTGCGGTTTCGGTGTCACTTTCCTTGCCGCTTTCCGTGTCGCTTTCCTTCCCGCTTGCCTCGCTGTTCTCACAGTCTCCGTCGTCACGTACGGGTGTGCCAAAGCCAACACAATCGGTAGACGCCACCATCCCACCTTCCGAAATGATCGCAACATCGGATGGACTTTCCGCTTCGACTGTGCGAGGGACGCTCGACGGACTAGTCTGGCTACGCTCGCAGTCCAACGATTTTCTGCTCTTCTTCTCTTTCCTGTTCTTCTTTCCTCTCTTCTTGTCGGTGCTCTCTGCCTCGTGCTGTTTTCGAATGTACTTGCACAACTTGTGCTCGGATTCAATCTTCAACAGGGCTCCGCAACCGACACAGTCCAACTTAATGGTCTTTTTGGTTTTGTGGAATTTGTAGCTTGTCTCGGGCTTTTGACATACGCCGCACAAGACAAACGTCTCGACGTAGCCGGCCAACAAGGCTCTCAAAGTGCCCTTGTCGTGCTTTCCAGCAAGGTACGCTCCAGAGGCTGGATCGCCTTTTTCAAGCTTTTTCAAAGACGGACAAGACCCTCCGGTGCCCAGTTCCACTTTGAAGTATTCCACGATTTCCTGGGGTCGAGGAAGGGCCAAAGCAGAATGCGAAGAAGAGTGCAACGCCTTGGCGACCTGGAGAATGTTGGGGAGCAGTGTCTTCTTCTTGCTTAGCTGGACCTCCAACACTGGCATCTTGTACCGATAGCTGAAGTCCTCCACGCCCCCAATATTGACGAATTGATGTAGAGTACACATTTTGTCATCGTTTGGTTTCTCTTGATGAGTGCGTGCTGTTATGGATTGCTTGCTGCTTGTTTTTGTGAGTCAGTTTGAGATTGTTTCTGTTTTTGTGAGTGTTCGTGCATGTGTCTTTGTGTCCAGCAACTCCAGACGTGGCTACCGGTACCGTATGGTTGAGCCGTGCTTGAAGTTTGTGTGTGGTTCAGTCACAGTTGTCCCACCCACTCCCAGCCACCCATTTTCCATTTTCCTCATTCCAAGACCTCCCGCGCCTCAAGCTACGCTAGCTAGCTGGCCCTATCTAGCTAGTAGTAGGAAGGAGACAGCTTTCATCTTCTCCAATCATCGTTATCTCCGCTTCCAAGTTTCCAAACGTGAGAGTGCAATGGGCCGCCGCAACAGAAAGAAACGCACCAGCAGCGAAGAAGATGAATCATTGGAGCGTCGCTACTTGAAGCGTCAGAAGGTGGCGGAAACCAAAGATGGCGCCAAGACCCCATCTGAAGACGTTGGTAGCGCAAGAGAAGGGAACGACCAGGAGGGCAAGACGACAATCGACAAAGTTGAGCAGCTTCGTCTGAAGAAACAACGCCGCAAAGAGCTCAAACGAGCAAAGGAAGAGCGAAAGATGCGACAAGGAGAGGAAGAAAAGAAACTGATAATCGAAGCGGCCGCAGCAGCAGGGAAACGTCGAAAGGACAAGAAATCCAAGGATGAAGTAGAAGAAGCCGCCAGCAAGCAATCAACATTTCGAACTCTCAAAAAAGCGGTGCAGTGTCAAGACGTGGTAGTTGGCCAAGGGCCGCCGGTTCGGCGTGGAAGCAAAGTGCGAGTCTCTTACACTTTGAGAGCCAAGAATCGCTACGGCAAGGTCTTGGATTCTTCCAAAAACTTTTCTTTTCGACTAGGCGGGGGAGAAGTGATTGAAGGTTGGGACATTGGAGTGGAGGGCATGCGGCTTGGTGGACGCCGATATTTGATAGTCCCTCCCAAAGCTGGATATGGCCGACAGAATATCGGGGCCGGTCCTGGTGCAATTTTGTTTTTTGACGTTACTGTTATTGGACTCTAAGAGTTTTGACGAGCCAAGCAATTGGTATCTCTAAGCAAATCAAGGAATGCACCAGCTTCACAGGTAACCCCGCAGTTTTTTGAACAAATATTAGTTCAGCTAGTTAGTTTTGGAATCTAGCTCCATCGGCGGATGCTTTGTCACCCACCACACCTGCCCTGTCCGGCAGCCATCCACAGAAGCTTTGAATGCTTCTTCGTCCCCATCCGACCAAACGGAAGCTGTTCGGGGGCTTTGGCAAAGACGCCGCCGCTTTGACGTTTCCAATGTGGGTTCGTGGCCGCTTTGGACATTCACCATCAAGACTGTGTTCGCGGACATCTTTGCTTTGAGGTCCAGCTGTGTTCAGAGATAGCGTTGGAAGCAAAACAAAGAGTCAGTGAGAAGATTTCTCAAGGTATCCGCACAATACGGTACTAGTAGGCAGCGGTTATGTCACTCACCATCATATTCTCCAGAATCTTTACATGTGATGCTTTGGAAACACTCAAGTTGGCCCAAAGCAAGCCCGCACGACGCCTGGGTCCCGTAAGCCAAGAAATCACAGCTTTCAGGTTGGGCGAGTCCATGTCATCACACGTCAACGCATGTATGGCATTGGGATGATTGACCACATGCTCCTGAAGCCATTGAGACGGGCAAATGCACACAGTGGCATTTTCATTGTGCTTTCTGGTGGGAATCCACCAAATCTTTTCTTTGGACTGGAGTGCAAAGCTGGGTCCTTCTTTAGCACGCCGAATTGCTAGTTCCAAAGTGGCAGCAGCATCTTCTTCACTGCAATGACCGTTGCCAAAGTCCTGTTGGATCTTCTTTTTGAGTAGATTGATACTGAGATGTTTCAGTGAATGTTTGAACGAAGCTTTGGTTCGAAACAGAATGGCTGTATCAATGACCGTGCAATGGATCCACCGTGTAGCCACAAGATCGTTTTCCAGTGAATGTCCAACTAAAATGTCTCGAGGAGAAATGTAGCTCAAAAGACTTGCCTGAATTTGTTCCAGGCGAGTTGTCACGTTCTGCATCATTTTCGCTGAAATGCCCGAATACTCTGTGACGTAGTCAAAAATGGGGGAATATGGCAACACCAGTTCGTCAAGTAACACTTGATAGTTGTCTTTGAATTCGTTCGTTGCTTCATCGGTTGGTGGTGGTGATACTGCTGTTGTTGTTGTGTATTCAATCAAGGTCACACGAGCCAATTCTGTACCAATCTTTGTCTTGACCATTTCACAATCCAACCCGAAAACTCGTGGACAGCTACCGCTATCGGTGGATGCCAACTTTTTGGTCATTACAAAGGGAACCTTGCGATTGGGAACGTTCACGTGGCATGGAGTGACAATCGCGTTTGCTTCCTCCAGGGAAAATGACGTTGGGTTTGGAAATTCTTTTGGCGGGACGGTGTCCTGTGTCGATGAAGCAACCTGCTCCGATTTGCTCGTTTCATCGCTGGTGGATAATGATTCTGGCAATGGATACCCCTCGTTTTGGAGCTGTTCTTCTGTGAGTGTCAAACTCTGTAACGACTCTAGCAACTCCACTGTTGACATTGTTGTGTTGCCATTTTGTTTTTTGCTCTTCTTTTTGGAGTTTTGCTGCTGTGGCTTTTCATACAACAGCACCTCGGAAATGGATTGCAAGCGAGGGCCTTCAAACCACCGAGTTGGAATCGGTTGTGCTGCCTCTGTGAGTGAAGTTCCAATGGCCAGTTTCTTCATGATTGCTTCTACATCAGCACTGACGAATGATGCTACGGTGTTGTTTTGTAGATGAATTTCTAGAACAGCAATGTGGTCGGCACAAGCGGGATTGTGCATCGTCATCCAAGCTGGAACAGTTGCATTGATGCCGTTGCTGTTGGATTCGTCCCTGGTTCGCTTGGCGGGATTGTTGCCGTTCTTACTTGTACTTGTACCAGTAGTAGTATTAGTAGTAGATTGTCGAGATACCAAGTACTTTAACGCAAGCCGATGGTCGACTCCATCACGGACCTTGTCCTTTTCCTGCAAATGTTTTCTCGATTGCCGAATGCCAATCCATGGAGCAAAGACTAGCGAGTCATCACTCTTTGATTCTTCTTCTTCGAGGTGTTGCTGCTTGACTTCCTCCCATTCATGGGACTGCACGATTCCACTCACATCGCTTGTCAGGCAGAACCGCTCGGCTCTTTTGCGCAGTTTCTTGAAACGTTTCTTCTGATCTTTCTTGTTGTCCTTGTCCTTGTTACTGATGGCACCATCAGACGACAAAGCAGGTCGCCCTTCCTCCGTTTTGGTGGGAGGGGATTCCATGATGATGATGAAAGGAAATAGCAAAGGAATATCTTTTGCAAGCCAAAATAATACGATGCCAAAGCCCAAAGTTTCCAAAGAGGGAGACAAAAAAAAGATTTTCCGGAAATGGATGGTTGTGTGGGAGGTTGTGTGAAGATTTCATCGAGGCAAAAAAGGTAGCACAATGGCTCTATACCGTACCGGTACCACTGAAGAACTGCGACATTAGACCCTCACGTCAGCATCACCTCCTCCGGGTTCATTGTCTCATTTTGATTGTTTGGACGTTCGGACTGACATTTGTATTGCCGGATGGCCGCATTGACGGCAACAATAGAGGCTTGTGAATTGTTTGATGGGATTGATCGCCTTCTTTACCCAAATCAATTGAAACCTCCTCCACACCCAGAATTGCGTCAGCCAGGCCTTGCTTCGTGTGCCTTCACCAAACATCAGCGTTGCGTGGACAAGAATGCATACATGTAGCAAGCAACCATCACCATTGACGAACTCCAACGATCCCAAGAGAGCAATAAGAGGTACCGCTACAACTATACACCGGTGACAGCACAACGCAGCAAGGAACAGTCGACCACTCTGCTCGAGTTCTCATCTTGTGTACTAGTAGTCTACTCCGGAGTAAGAGACGAGACAGCGCAGCAGCAGCAACCAGAAGACCATGGAGAGGGCTGCTCCTCCTCCACCGCGGCCTCCCGCTAGAACCACAGGCAGTGAACAACGCAGCACCGATGGAGGCGATACGAGTGAATCCACATTGGCGGGAGACTCGATCAATGTTCCGGCGGTCGCTCGACGACGCGTGACTACAACAACAACAACCACTACTACTCACACCACCACCAACAACAGCAGCGGCAGTGAAACCAACGACAACCGCCGTGTGAGCGGCGGCGGTGAATCTAGTAGTGCTCCACCTGTGCTGCCTCTTCATCATCGCCGTGAAGCAAGCTTGGGCTGTGAAAGCGATCAAACCACCTGTACGGCTCCTTCTCCAAATACCATCATGGAAGAAGCGGCGGCTCCTGTGGTGCCGTTGCATCGGAGACATCTAGCAGCCAACAATAGTACTACTCCAGGCTCTTTGCCTTCTCTATCGCTCCCTTCTTCGCCCAGCAGGGGAGCACTGGCATCATCAGAGGTAAGTTTGTTTGTTTGTTTGTCACGAAATTTTCAAAAATCAATCGATTGATGAGCTGACGATCTCGAATGATGCATGTTTGTTCTCATCCATTTGTCTTGCTCTGTCTATATGTTATTTTACTTGTTGCAGGAGGAGAGTGTGGCAGAATTCGAAGATGTCAGCGAAGAAGTTTCGGTTGCGGAATTGAGTGAATGTGAGGGATCCTGCTCCAGTATCGAGACCACGGCAAGAAACATTGAAGAAATCGAAAACAACCACAATCCACTTCCAAGCAAGGTGGCCGTCGTGCCGGCCAGAACGGACTCGTCAACAATCTGCTCCACTTCCACTACTGGAAGACGTCCCGCCAAAAAGAAAAAGAAAAAATCTACTACCTTTATTACGAGCACATCCTCCTCTTCGACCACCAAGGATGTACGATTGAAAGTTGTCGATCGCAGTACCACTAGTATGAGTCAAGACCACAGCAGCACGCCAACTTCCAATCCAGGCGTGGCCGCTGCTAACAGTGTCAGAGGAGAAGGAAATTCTGCTTCGCAACCATCGCCTCCTGTTTTAAGCGCCATCAAAATTCCAGCAGCGCAACCCGCTACAGAGGGACCCACTGTGGCATCGCAACACAGCGATGTTCATCGACCCATGTCACTCCCCAAATTCTCAAACCCAGAAAATTGCATGTGGACATCCACACACGCGGCAAATTGCCCTTCGGAAGATCGAAGCTCTTCGCTCGTCAATGTATTGCTACAACCATTGCCACCCAACTTTGATTCCGAAACACAATTACCACCGCTCGAACCGGACTACAGTACGCTCATTCGTCTCAGTCTGTGGTCCGTCATTGATGGACACGGAGGAGGATGTGTGGCGACGTACGCTTCGGAGGTACTCTTGCCACATATTGCTGCATCCATTTCAAGAGCACTCGGATGTGCCATTGTTGATCGAGGAGTCTGTACGGTCAATGGGCAATTGCGAGATGCCAATGCGTTAGACCTCGATGGACTCATCAAAACGTCCGATCGGGGATCATTGGGAAACCCAAATTCTATTCACTATCGATCGCCGTTTGAACGCTCGGACAGTGAAGAGGAAGACGAAATTATGGATGCCGTGACGACAGCCAACAATAGCGCACCGCCTCCCCCTCCGAACCGATCACCGCCCGCGACGGACGAAGAAGACAA
>CAICTM010000545.1:0-60619 GCA_903772945.1 Seminavis robusta
CTAGTCATACTAGGTTGATGATGAAACATCGCTCTAGATATTTAGCCAGCGTGGAGTACTTCCACGCTACTAGATCCATGCTAGACGAATCTTCCACGCGTTCCGTTTTAGGATCGTGGAGATACGTAGGATTACTACCGCAACCTACTCTATCACACTTTATAGTCTCCCGCGGGAAGCCAGATCTACGATCCTTTGATGATGATCTCTCTCGTTGATTAGTTTTCATAGCTTTCTAATCTCTCTCATAACTTTCATTCTCTCAAACTCAAAACACTCGAAAGATCTTTACACTAGCTTTTAGCGTAGTGCATTGAGGCTAAGTAGTAGGCGTGGTGCTGTATAGAAGCAAGCAATAAGCCATCTAGAATGATCAAAACATCGTCTGAAGTCTAAACCGGCGGTTAAATTATTTAGAAAACCAGCCGTTTCGTTCCATACAAAACGCACCTGTAAATAGGGACGGTTCGGTCCCCATCGGTCTCCGGTCTGCCTAAGTAACTGACCATCGGGCTAGCGGGCTCGCGCCCTCTTAAGCCCTCGGTCAGTTACTTAGGCAGCCCTCCGACCTCGGGGCCCTCCCTGACCATCGGGCTTGCGCCCTCGGTCCCCTAAGTGAGCAGGTTCGTTTTTTATAACTGCGTTTGTCGCTGCTGCTCTTTTTGTAATTGGCGCCAGCATTATTTGTTCCGCCAATATTGGTTCTAGTAGTAGAAGCAGACGCCTGAATGACAATGTCACCACGAGACCTCCCACAACAACGGCTCCTCCAACGACAACGGCACCACCAGTAGGGACAGTCGAGCTATTTGGGAGAACGTATCCTGTGGCAACCACGACGAATATCTGCCGAGCATATGAAGGGCTCCATGGAACGATTCCAACAACCATTGGACGTTTCACCGCTCTGACTTACTTGGGTTTGCATGGGAACCAGCTGTCGAATAGCATCCCATCCGAGATTGGATTGCTCACTGCTTTGACGTACATGAGCCTGGACAACAACACACTCTCCAACTCGCTTGTTACAGAGATTGGATTGCTCACAGCGTTGGAGATTTTGTGGTTGAATGACAACCAACTTGGGAACACCCTTCCCTCCGAGATGGGACGGATGACAGCATTGAGTACCCTCATCTTGTCCCAAAACCTTTTTATGGCGCCATTCCGTCCGAGATGCAAGAAATGACAGCGCTGGAAAATTTGTATTTGTCCTACAACTGGTTATCCAACACCATCGCGACAGAAATTGGTATGCTATCAAAATTGAAAAACTTGTATCTGTCCCACAATCAGCAAACTGGCCGCATTCCGACAGAAATTGGATTTCTCACTGGGTTGCATAACTTGGGCCTGAACTACAATTTGCTTACAAACAGTGCTCCTTCCGAGATTGGGCTGTTGACGGCATTGGAGACACTGTGGTTGTCTGGCATCGAGCTCACCAATAGCCTTCCAACAGAAATTGGATTGTTGACTTCTTTGAGTTTGTTGTACTTGCGCAACAACCAATTATCAGGCAGTGTACCCAGCAATATATGTTCTAACACGAGATTAGAGTGGATATATGTTGACTGTGTCCCCGATCCCTTTCCGGTGGAATGCACCTGCGATGAGTGTCAGTGCGGCTAGCTACGGTAGTGGACAGGCTGGTGCGCAAAAGGCATCATCCATTGCAAACAGAAGCCTTATTTTCCATGCAGCCATGGTACAGCGTACTTGCGTTCATCAAACCAGTCAATGCAGTTTGAATCGAATCGTTCCAGAGATGGGGCACCTCGTAGAGTTCTAACGGGAGAGAGTCGAGTCAGACATCAAATCAGATACCATGATTTTCGTACGGCACCCCTGCTTCCCGAGCATAGCCAAATGCTGTGTTCAGTACACTTGGGAGTAAATCGAATCCAATGGTCTCTGAGCGGATCTACCACAGCATGTCACTGTGGCCCGGACATTACACCGTGTTGAATGCATTCACCCAAGCAAAATTGTGTAATTTCTGATTCAGCCAACTCCATGCCCTGAGGACGTCAAAGATCCTTGTGCTCGTCCAACTAGCTGGTGTGCACAGGCCAGGCTTCCTGTGCAAAGGGTCCAACAATTTGAAAGCTTTAGTTTATTAGGTTTGCACACACATATGACATATCTTTATGTTGTTACTCAAGTGTTTTGCTTATTTTAAGACCCAGAGCAAAAAGCCAAGCAAACGGCAACTTTCACACACCATGGCACCCCTTGGATACAGCCTCCCACGAGTCAGTCCAATATTTATACACAGCTTTTGGCTGGCTTACAAACTGAAGGAGGAGAGACCAACGACTGTATCGTACACTGTACTGGTATGTAGCGGTACTGTACTGCTGCCTGTCCGTTTGGACGCTCCATGTCCGTTTCGACGCCTCATGTCCGTTTCGGCGCGATCTGTTCGTTTCGGCGCGATCTGATGTTCGTTTCGGCGCGATCTGTTCGTTTCGGCGCGATCTGTTCGTTTCGCGCTGTCGTTTCTGTTCGTTTCGGCGCGATCTGATGTTCGTTTCGGCGCGATCTGATGTTCGTTTCGGCGCGATCTGTTCGTTTCGGCGCTCCATCTGAAGGCTTGGCCTGTTGCTCGGGTACATGTAGCTAGCTAGCTAGGACCAACAAATATCCACCCTACTATTCCCCACTGCAAAGCAACCTCACCCGAAAATGATTGGCAGAGTCTCTTCTAGAGTCGCCAGGAATGGGATCCATGAAAGCTCAAGAGGTCGCCAAGCAGCCACCATCGCCACGGTTCCATGGATGTCACTACCTTTCTCGGCCCCTTCATCCCCGTCCAGTTGCTTGCTCCAATCTCCAACATCAAGTTTATCAGCAGTTCCAAGGAGGTCATTTTCTTCGTTGCCTCCTGAGATAAGATTTTCTCCTCAGTACACGGTTCATGGTGAAAACTGCATGCTCAGCATGAAGGCCATGATGCCAGCATTCCGACTAAAAAGTAATTTTCTCACAATCGAGCCTGGCAAGCGAGGCCGAATCCTTTTGGAGTGGATACCACGTAATGCCGACGGAAGATACGCTTTTGACAACACCATACGCTTTGCCTTGTCGGTGGAAGAATGTGGTTTGGTGCTGGATCAACTGGGAAAGAATCATAATATCCTTTTGACGCGCCGAGTGCCACCGTCCGAAGAATCCCCCATGGAAGATGTACCCGACAAAGTGTTGCAAATCATTGCTGGCCAAGGTGGTATGGCTAATTTCAAGGTGGATTTTGAACTTGGTGGTGTTGGTGGACATTCGGCAGCAGCTCATGGAAATCCAAATATTATCGGACCATTGGAGGTTATTGTGCAAGCAGGAGAGCTTCAAGTGATTTTGGCATTGCTACGGGATTCCATTCCAAAGCTAGCCGGATGGAGCACTTCTATGGACCATGGCTTAGAAGCAGCTGTCCGATATGCTGTTCAGCAAGGTGGTACCGGTAATGCAAGGTGGTAGCGGAAGGTGGTAGCGGAAAGCGACAATCCAATCATGGTGGGCGGCGATTTACATCTAAATACACCTTTTTGAGCTCAATCACTATGACATTGTTCTTTGGTTGTTACACAAAACCAATGTCGAAGAGGTACATAGCGAAATGCAACAACTGGAGGAAGAAGATCCAGTGCACTCTAGTTTACAAAAATAACAACACAGAATCTCGCGGATGTCAAGACGGAGCCTCAATAAATACAGTTCTAAAAGACTGGCTAGGCTAAATCAGTCAGATGATGTGCTTCTGTGTACAAGACTTGTTTCCAACGACTATTTTATGTTGTTACTCAAGTGTTTTGCTTATTCAGACCCAGAGCAAAAAAGCCAAGCAAATCGCTACTTTCCACAAACACAAACCATATCACCCCTTGGATACAGCCTCCCATCGAGTCATTGTTCAGGCTTCTTCCACTGCGTCATCTTCGTCGCCCTTTGCCTCGGAACTTGCTTTGCGCTTGCGAGATTCACTCGGGCGGCGAGTGCGAACGTTCGACACCGTGGTCACCTCGCCCACATTCTCCTCCTCCGTCATCAGATTCGCAATGAAAGCCAAAGAATCCTTCTTGGTCATGTGGTGGAATCGGCTCACTTTGCTTTGGTGGCTGATTCCGTAGCACTGGTCTGCTACTGCCACCAACTCTGGACGGAAAGTACTCACAATGAACTGGGTCGGGTTTTCGGCACTGTTGGCTTGCTTCTGGATCAGATTTGCCACGGAAGCACGGTAAGCCGAATCGAGAGCTTGATCCTGCGATGGTTGGTAGAAAGGGGAATGTGAGCACATCGCAACCCATCACTTGGAACGCAGCACCCAAAGCACAGCAGCAACTTACCAATTCGTCAAAGATGTAAAAGGGGGCGGGATCACATCGTTGGATCGAAAAAATAAGGGCGAGGGCCACAAGCGCCTTCTGCCCTCCCGAAAGCTGGGACATCATGAAGTTCTCGCCGACAGGAGAGAAACGGACCTTGACGCCCACACCGCGGTACAGGCTGACATCAGGATTCTTCGGATCGTACCCTGTCTTCTTGCCCGGGCTGGAAGGGTCGCCATCTTCTCCGTCGCTCTCTTCGGCCTCTTCTCCCAGGTTGGTTCGCATGACCAGCTCTCCCTGTCCGAGAGGCACCAGTTCTTTGAAGACGTCCTTGAAGTGGGCACTGACACCGCGAAAAGTCCGATTGATGGCCTCGTCCTTTTGCCGATCCAAGCTCTCAACCAGTTCTGTCACCTTTTCAGCATTTCGGTCGAGCTCATCCTTGCGCTTCAAGAGCTCGTCCCGCTTTTCGCTGAAGCTAACGTACTGATCATAAGCTTTCTTGTTGACGTGGGAGTACTTCTTGAGCTTTTTGTTGACCCCTTCCAGCTGTTTCATGAGATCCGAGATGGACTTGTTGGCGAATTCTTGACGCTCTGCCTGTGGAGGAAGGGCTCCTAGCTCCTGGATCTTGGTTGCATAAGTTTCGCGCTTGGAGACGCACATGGTACGCTATTGTTTGGGAGGGAAAAGGAAGATGGGATGGACAGGATGTGAGCAACGGTGGCCTTGCATATATAACAGCCAGAACGAAACCGAATACTGTATTATCAGCACTTACCTTGTTCAACATGCGATCAGCTTCGTCTTGCGCTGTCTCGAGGGACTTTTTGTTGGCAGCGTCGTGACTCTTGAGACGTTCCAGCTCGTTCTTGCTTTGCACCATTTCAGCGCGGACATTGTCCACCACTTGACGTGCCTCAGTGATGCGCTCTTCCACGCCATTCATGACACGGGTTGCGGAATCCAACTCGCGCCGCTTTTCTTGCAGCTGATCGTTCTGTTGGGCAATCTTGGCGGCAAAGGTGGACCGATCAGCAAAACCATCGTCGTCGTCATCATCATCGTCGTTTTCTTGCGTGGCGAGTCCCTGCAGTTCCCGTTGACGAATGAGCAAGTTGTCTTCCAAAAGACTCTGCAATCGCTGGCGCTGGACACCAAACCGAGAAACCACGTCGGTTTGCTTCTCGACGTCCACCTTGAGCTTCTTTTCCTCCTTCTTGAGAGCCACCAAGAGCTGCTTCTCTTCGTCGGACAATGTGGACGTGAGCTCCGTCTTCATTTCATCCTGTAGACGACCAATATCGGCATCCAATCCCGAGACTTCCAGTTCCAACGGCGAAATCTTGCCCTGTGCCTTTTCTTCCTGCTTCTTGCTTCGATCAATCCACTTGCGCTTCTTGTCGGCGTCTCGTTCCAAATCTTTGATTTGTCGCTGCATTTCGTTGTTCTTGGCTTCCAACCGTTCCATCTCCTGCATGACATTGGCCGATTGTTGATCAATTTTCTGAGACGCCTCCCGGCTGGCATTGAATTCCCGTTCGGCCTTGCGGAACGCTTCCGTGGTTTCCTTCTTGGCGTAATGCGCCCGGAGCCGGCTCTTGTTGGCATCGTGATATCCCCCCGTCAAGGCTCCCTTGCGCCCCGCCAAGTCTCCATCCAACGTAATGGCATCCATTTGCAACTTGGCACTCCACTCGGATGCCGAATCAATGTCGCGTGCAATAATCTTTTGGTTAAAGACATGTTCAATGGCTCTCTTGACAGCGGGATCAAAAGTGACGCACAAGTCCAGCAACGCCGTGATTTGTCCATTGTTCGGAATGTTGTTTCCACGGTCGACCCGCAGTCGATTGAGTGGCAAAAACGTGACGCGTCCCAGCTTTCCATCTTCCAGCCGTTTCATGAGGCGCGCCGCCGTGCCGTCATTGTCGACAATGACGTGAAAGAGACTGTTCTGCGCAGCCACTTCGACGGCCGTCTGGTACTTTGGGTCGGTCAATGTAAAGTTATCCATGAGCATTCCAAAGTATTGGTTGCGCGTGAGCCCTTCTTGTCGCACAATGCGTTCCAAAGCTTCCAATCCCAACGCCGTCGCCCGCGGCATGACCTTTTGCGCTTCTGCCACCCGGCGCTGATGATTTTCCTTGGTCTCTCGCATTTGCTCCTGCAATTGATCCGTCTGTCGCCACTGTTCTTGTCGCTTTTCTTGTGCTTGCAATCGCTGTAGCTTCTTGTCATCGAGTGTCTTGTGAAATGTCTGTTGCTGTTCCTTCTTGGTGGCAATTTGTTGCTTCAGGGTCTCGAGTGCATTGGTTTCCGTCACGCAGGAACGACGCAGATTGGCCACCGTCTCGCGGCAAGTCTGGAGTGACGATTCCTTTTCGGCCTTGGTGTCGAGCAACTCTTGAATATTGGCTTCGAGATAGGCGTCGCGTTCTTGTTTGGTTTGGAAATGGGATCCCCGTCCCTGTTTGGCAATGAGGGCTTCCATTTGGTGTCGTTTCTGGCTCTTGTCGTGTGTCATTTGCTGCAATTGTTGCGCGGCCTTTTCGTAGTTGGGCTGTATTTCTTGTGTGAGTTGTGCCTGAGCCTTGGCAATTTCCGCTTGGACCGTGACGAGTTCCTGTTGATTGGACGCCTGTTGGGATTGTGCCGATTGAATGCTGTCTTGCAATTCCTCACATTCCAATTTGAGGGATGTGTATTGCTGTACGGCGACCGTCTTGTCGGCTTCGAGTGCCTTGAGTGTGTTGCGGTGTCGTTTGAGGGCATTCGATTTGGTGGTCATGACGGCCTCGACGTTGCGAATAGCATCTTGGGTCTGCTTGAGTTGTTCGTGGAGCGTGCGAACGGCAGAAGCATGCTGGACGCGTTCGTTTTCGAGTGAATCGAGACTCTTGCGTGCCTTGCGGAGTTCCTTGTCATAGAGAGTATACTCAATGGCGCGTCGCTGTCGATCCAATTGTTGGTAGCGCGACAATTCGTCCTTTTCGCCGTGTAGTTCCGTCAAGCGCTGTTCAATTTCTTGTAGAATGTTAGTGATTTTGTCAATGGATGCGATATTTTCCTCCATTTTGGTGAGGGACTCTTGTTTCTTTTCATCATAGACGGTCGTTCCAGCGACTTGTTTGAGCAATGACAATCGCTCATTGTCGCGCATGGTGCAAATGTCTTGAATTTTGCCTTGCTGGATCATAAAGTAGGGATTACTCTTGGAGAATCCGGCGCCTTCGAGGAGCGACGAGATTTCCTGTTTGGTGGCGCGTTTGCGCTGGAGAAAGAATTCGTCCTTTTTGGGTCCAATGGTGCGACGCAGGACGACTTCATCGGAGGGTTCTTGAATGAAGCGATGATCCGAATTGTCAAACACCACTTCCACAAACGCATTCACCGCCGCAGAGCCCGCTCCTTCGTGGAGAAGGGCTTGTCGTTCTTCCTGTATAATAATAAAAGTTGTGAAAAAATTAGAGAAAATTCATCCGTAAGATCACACAAAAATCCCATCGTTCACCACCTCCTTATTTATTTGTAGCATGATCTAATGACTTACCTGCCGCAGACTGTAAAATCGAGGCGCCAAGAGGACGAATTGAACCGCATCAAAGAGATTGGATTTTCCGCTACCATTGCGACCCACCACACTGTTCGTTCCAGGAGAGAAAGGATGGATCTCCGGTTGTTGCGAGAACGAACGAAAATTGAAAATGGTGATTTGCTTGATGTGCATGATGCTCAATGGAGGAGGGTAAGATGGATAATGAGCAAGTATTGATTGTTGTTGTTGACTTGTTGAGCCTGGTAATACTACTAGTAGGATAGTGCTCTTGTCTCTGGCTACCGTTCTTGCTGATGCTATCTGCTACTAGCCAGTGTCCTTCGGCTTGTCGAGAAGTCAAGTCTAAAGGTGAGGGTTGTTGCAGCTGATGGCTTCTGGTTTTAAAATGAGGCAATGACAAGGCTGCCTTGCCGCTTCTCTCTCGGAACCCAAAAGTGGCGGCAAAATCTTGCCTCTTCCTCAAACTTGCTTCCGACAATCCATTCAAAAGGTTGCGGGAGGTGACAACGGGGGTCAAATTGTAATAAGTGACTTTGATATTTTTAGGGGGGTTTCTAAAGCAGAAGGAAGTGATGTCTATTTGGTCAGGGGCCTGGCTTGGCAAAGAGAGGCAGCATTTGGGCCAAGCTTGCTAGCTAGCTAGTGGGTTCCGTGGGATCAAGGGGGGCAAATAGTGGAGACATGGCCTGGCAAGTGGTTTGATTTAGCTCTATGTCGGGTGGCATCCCCAATGCTGTGTTGACAGTCATTGATGACAAGTACCCTATCACCCATAGGAAGGTCAGCCCTAAGCTGGGTGTCTTCAATATATTGAGCTTGGAAAGGGAGGGCAGATTAAGCTTCAATCCTTCAAGAACCTGGTCAGTGGCAGCCAGGGTTAATTGGGAGAATTTGGCAGTGGCAACTGGCTTTCCCACAATGGAACCATCATGACCGACTTTGGAAAGGAATGGCAGGTTCTTGAAACTGAGCCCAAGTTCTGCCAGACAAGCCAGTTCCCCCAGCACCCAGTGCAATGCACCATGCCCCATGTTGAGAAGTGGGACATCCACACCATGGAGCATCCATTGGTAGGGATGCTGCAGAGAAGGCCTGGCCTGTGAACACTGGGGAGACTTGATGGACCAGTGTGTGTTTGGTGTCATTGCTACTACTCATGATTTGGAGCTTGCTGAAGCTGGTGCTTTCTAATAGAATTGAAGCAAGAAGACTAGCTAGTTTGAACCTGTCAGAGAACATCTACTGTATTGCTGGGAAAAGTGTGGCCCTCTGTCTATCCTCTGCCACCCTTTGAAGAACCTCACTTAACTTGGCGAAAGCGACTCGTTCCAATAGACGGTTTTGCTTTTCTGTGCCAAAGAATGTACAGACAAAACAGGTCTACAGCCACCGGTGCGTATCGTGATTCTATGCTGTCGCAGCAGTGGGATCAGCAGTTTCCAAAAGGCTCCTTGCTTTCTCTTCTCCAACGGAAGCTACAAAGGCAGACAGCCATGCCGTAGTGGCGTCGTTCTCCAATATCTCGTCCTTTAATTCCACGGTTTTCAGTTTGCCAGCATGCGGCAGAGTGTGAGGGTATCGATTGACCACAAACAAGCTTTGCCTCTCGCTCAGTCGGAGACTTCCCTTGCAAATGTCGCCGGTTATTGGACGATTGATGGATGCGCTCTTTGTGACTTCGTCGATATTGATTTGACGAAGGTCGACCATGCTCTTGCCCGGCTTTCCCTCGTCATCAAAGTATCTCCAACATAGAGTCTGAAAGTGAGACGCATTAAAGCCAGCGACGACAAGTTCTGGTGAAGGGGGTGGTTTGGTGCCAAATGTTTTCCTTGCCATTGTGATACAAGGGTTGTCGATCAAAGGCTGTCCAGTATGGCGAATCACCATGCCTTCTTGCCCCAAGAGCTTCGAGACAGACCCAGGCTCTTCATTTGTCGGAAGTTTAATCTTGGCATAGTTTCCAATGTACTGTTGCGGCGACAAGTTGTCTTCTGGGTCACGTACTCGGTTGTTAATCATCGTGTACTCGTTGACACCAGTCACAGTCGTCCAGCCACGCCCCTCTCGGTGAAGTTTTCGAAGACAGTGCTTTGTGAATTGCTGCTGGCGGTCCTTTCTGAGCCAGTCCTCATTATCTCTAGTTGGAAGTCCCTTGGGATAAATATCGACTTCATCCCACAGCGTTATTTCCATTGTAGTAGACCATCGGTCAAGAATCGCTTTGGGAGACGTCCTCGAACCAGGCTCATTCAAAATAATCAGACGCCGTAGCGGCAGTGTATGTGCGTGAAATGCCAACCACTCGGGAAGGAAAAGGTTGTCGTCATTGATTATCAAACACGCGGAAAAGGGACCGGCATCGTTGCTTCCTTGAGCGCCACCTGGTGACAGCGATGCGGATTCTGCTTGTTGCTTACTTGCCGGTTCGCCACCTGGCCCCTGTACACTTCTCGATTGCTGAGATGAGTCATTAGGTGATATCCCAGCAGCACGATGAGGATCTCCAACGTCCTTCAACAACCTCTCGGCCTCTTGTGCGCCAACAGTCTCAACAAACCCCGGAAGCCATTCCAAAATCGTTTCCGATTCAGTGTTCTTCTTTATCTTTTTGAGGTTTTTAAACCGTTCCGTCCGATATTCCGTAGCGTTCGTGTGGTTGCCACGAGAGTCATGGACACGAAAAAGCATCTGTTCTAGGTTCCCGGGGTAATGGTTCACCACAAAAGGACTCTTGTGCTCATTCATGAAGATTGGTCCCTTGCAGATGGGTCCCTCTTTTTCAAAGGGACGGTGCACGCTGGGAGAGTGGGGGATATCTTTAAGCCGTATTTTCTTCAAATTGACGAGCGTCTTGCCTGGCTTTCCTTCGTCCAGCCAATACCTCCAGGCAAAGGTTTGGAACTGGGCATTCTTGTAGCCTGCAACTGGATTGGCACTCGCTCCCTTCAGTGTCCTGGTACCAAACGTCTTGGTTGCGAAGGAAAATGTCAGCAACAAGTCGTCGGATCACACGTTACAGAAACATTTCAAAGCAGTGACTAAGAGCTGGATCCCGCCACAACACGTACCTTCCGGGCCATTGTGATGCAAGGGTTATCTACCAGGTTCATCTGGGTGAGCGGAATAACGTAGTCTGGATTTCGTAGGAACTTGAGAATGGACCCTGGTTCTCGTTGCGTTGGTATCTCCAGAGACTTCCCAATACTCTTTTCAGGCGACAATTTGTCCTTTGGATTACGAACTCTGTCACCAATGTACGTGTACTCATCGGTGTCGGTGAGAACTGCGGAAGTAAGCAAAACGATTAGTACCGGTACGATGGGGGTCGAATTGAAGCCCACAGGAATAGAAAATCAGCACAGTAAAAAATAA
Organism: Seminavis robusta; assembly: GCA_903772945.1. Lineage (NCBI taxonomy): Eukaryota > Bacillariophyta > Bacillariophyceae > Naviculales > Naviculaceae > Seminavis > Seminavis robusta. The sequence continues at coordinate 11,266 of CAICTM010000545.1, forward strand.
TATACTTACCAATCCATTCACGACCCTCTTTGAAGAGTGTTTGCATGCACTTCTTCACAAACGTTCGTTGTCGAGTCCGGTGTTGACCTACTCTGGTTTGGACCTTATGCTTGCTTGGAGGTGGAGGAATACCATATGGAAAGACATCCTTTTCAAACCATTGCGTGATTTCAATGCGGTCCTTCCAGCGTTCCAATATTGGAGCCGGTGAAGTAGCAGAATGTGGATCCGCCAACACAATCAGTCTTCGCAATGGCTGGTGCGTTGAAAGCAAAGATGCAAGAGATTAGTGAGGAGAAGCATTCTGGAAAATCCTGTCACGAAACAAACATCAAACAAGACGCAACTTACCATGACATGATAGTGATATGCTAAATATTCAATCAAGAAGTGATTGTCATCCATGATTTGGAGACAAGCGCCAAAGGATTCTGGGTCATCCTTGGATACAATGGTCGACGAGGAATGGTTTGTCATGGGCTGGGTTGTTGTTTTTGTTGCCACCGCCGTCTGCTTGACCTCTGACGGGTCGCCGGAAATTGTCGATTCTGGAATTTCCAAGTCACCCGACTCTTCTGCAGGAGCATCTTCCTCGGTTTCATTCGCGATAGCCTCCGATTCTTCTCCAGCTTCCTCGGTATCTTCTTCTGTTGTACCGTCTTCTTCGGCTTCTCCAGAACCTTCTTCCTCGGCATCTTCTGTTGTACCGTCCTCCTCCTCGGTATCTTCTGCTGTACCATCTTCCTCGGCTTGCTCAGCATCCTCTTCCTCGGCATCTTCCGTGGTATCCTCTTCCTCGGTATCTTCTGCTGCCTCCTCAGTTCCTGTCGTTTCGTCTTTTGATTTTGGAGCCACCACCGACGACTCGTCGTTGTCGTCCAGACCACTGGCCTCTTTGGGTTGTCCCACATGCTGCAACAATCGTTGGGCTTCTGGTTCTCCCACGGACTGTATAAATCCCGACAACCACTGTCGAACATTGTCACTTTCTTTCACATTGGAATGCTTTTGGTAATCCTTGAATCGTTTGATGCGATAGGCTGTGACATTGTCATCGGCCCCACGCGCATCGTCGGTCCGAAATAGCATTTGTTCCAGCGTTCCCGGATAGTGATTGGCGACAATGACACTCAACTCTTCTGGCAACCACATTTTGCCCTGGCACACGGCATCGTCGAGGGGTCGATGAATGCTGGGGGCGGATCCCATGACACTATTGTGTTTGCCCAGATCGTCCAACCGTTTCAGGTTGAGAATGGATTTGCCGGGTTTTCGAACATTGCCGTATTTCCGCCATCGCAGGGTTTGAAAGTGATAGGGATCAAATTTTCCGTGCAATGGCTGCAGATTCTTTTGTTCCTTGGTGCCAAAGACTTTGCGGGCAATGGTGAGACAGGAAATGTTCCACAAATGCTGTTGTGTGTGCGGATACATGATATCCTTGTTTTGGATAAATTGCAATACCGATCCGGATAACGCCGGGGATGGAAGGGTGACATTCTTGGAGGGGGCATATTTAACGGGCGACAAGGGATCGCGTGGATTGCGGACCCGATCATTAATGGTAATGTATTCGTCAGTATCCGTCAAAAAGAGCCATTCGCGTCCTTCTTTTTGGAGTGCCAGGATGCATCGACGGACAAATTGTCGTTGGCGTTGTCGATGACGGAGTATAATGGTGGGAGGACGTGGTTTTGAGTACCCTTTTGGATAGACGTATTTTAATTCGTCGTCCCAAATGGTAATGTTGATGCGATCCTTCCATCGGTGTAGAATGTGTGCTGGACTGGTTTTAGAGTTGGGGTCGGGAAAGACAATCAAGCGACGGAGGGGCATGACATGGTAGTGATATGCCAGCCATTCCACTAGAAAGTGATTGTCGTCCATAATCTGCAAACAGCCAGCAAAAGAGTTGGGGTCTTCTACGGAGGGAATGGACACTGCTGAACCACCACTTCTTGGGGGTATATTGTTGTTGTTGTGTTCTTCTTTTTCTTCTTTCATTGTTGGAGTATTCGATGCTTCACTGCTGCCACCACCAAGAGCGAGCAAACTGCCGATACTATCCAAGGACAACGACGACGACGACACAGCGGTCTCATTATTCTGACTGGAATTTCGGCTGGCCATTCCCCAGACCATGGGTTCTTGGTCGACCCATTCTTGTACCACAGTCGAACTCTTGGTGATGATACGGATATTCATCGGTAATACCATGAGTGCAAAAAAGCACAGGAACCGTCGAAACGTATTCGAAAAAAACATGATTGGTGGTTGCTACCGTATTGTTTCTTGAGGGGTATCTCGACTTGACTTGACGGATGATATTCTCTTCTTCCTTAAGATTCGCGCCAGAACCTCAGCCTCTATTAGTTGACACAGAATAGCTATAATATCAGAACGTAATGATTGGCCCAATGGATCCTGGCAACAATCAGATAGCAACAATCGCTACAATCAAAGCAAAAATGCGATGATCAACGTCCCCAAGCGAATAACGCGGACCAAAGCCGCGATCAAAATGCTTACGTGATTGATGCGCTTGCACGTACCAAAAATAGAAAAGATTTAATAATAAGATGGAATTCCATTACTCCAGGAGTACCGTACATAAGTACCTTAGTAAAAGACAGAGTCCCATGGTGCCATGTTTCAATGTACAGCCCAAGACTGCACAGCTGGCTACCGTAAAAGACCGCCCCAGTCCAGGCCTAAATACTTTGGGCATGGCAGGCTCTTGCCACCAGGTCCACAAAAGAGTGGAGCTTCGTCACTGTTTTGGTCGGTAAGGGAAGTGACCGAAGATAGATAGTGTGATAGTGTGGCAAGCCAAAGATAACAAGATAAACACTGTACGCTAGCAAAGGCTCCCCTTTCATTATTTATTTGTGGCCAAACTACTCAGGTAAGCTTACAGCTAGTAAGTAGTCTTGTAGACTTTTGATTACCGAGTAGTCTAAGTTGTTACATCCCGGTGAGGCGTCATAGATAGATAGAGGAGTGAGTGAGTGAGTGAGTGAGTGACAGTCGAGTCGAGTCGAGTCGAGTCTGATGGTGAATAGGCTCAAACGGGGGGCTACGAGGGCCAATCGGGGAGAAGAGAGGAATCCCAGCGATGTCATCGAAAGCACAAAGACAAGAAGAAATGTCTGTATCGTCGTCGTAGGTTTAGCCTTGACGACGATAGCCATCTTTCGAATGACCCGAAACCTCAAAATTCTACCATCAACTCTGGTGCAAGTCCCAAAAACGAGTCACTCGAGTCCGGATGGTGGCGGCAGCAATAGCAATAAGAAGATTCCCATCAAGCTACCTGACTTTGGGCCCTACCAACCGGCCCCTGTGGAAACATATGTGTTGGAGCACGTCAAAGAACTGAAACTGGATGTCCCCATGCCTGAGTGGACACCATCCTGTGACGTCTACACAGATTCTCAATCCACTCCCTATCATGCTCAACTGCAGGACTTTATTGTAGAATTGGAACACTACTCCAAACTGGTCAAGGATTTTCAGATTCCCATCAAGGACCTGAGAAGGAACATTACGGAGTTTGATAATGGGATCTGTGATTTGGTGCAGCTACATCCGGGTGGGATGCAGGCACTATTCAGCAGGAGTCGACAACTACTGTCACTGTCCTCATCCGGCTGGGTGGAGCCACTCTTGCCCCCAATGCGCCACGCCCAGTACTGCTTTGACACAAGTCGCGAGAATCTGATGCGAATTGACTACATCCTTCATGACTTTCATGCACTTTGCCGGAAACTAAAGCCTCATAGCCGAACTATCCTGGTCGATATGGGGGCATCACTCCGATACTGGGGCAAATCCCCAGTCCTGGACCTGATCCAGCTGTATTCAAAGTTTGGCTTTCATTTTGATCACATTTATGGATATGAGTATGAAAAGCATGACCCAGATCAAGTGTTCAATGATGTGCCACAAAATCTGGATGCCTCCTATCACTGGATCAACGTGGGAGTTGTCTCCGACACACAGAGTCGTCGCAATCCCTTCAAACTGTTGCAGGAAAACTACTCACCGGATGATTTGATCATTGTCAAGTTGGATGTGGATACACCGGCACTGGAGAGAGAGTTGGCACAACAATTATTGGACAATCCAAAGCTGAGCAAATTGATTGATCACTTTTATTTTGAGCATCACGTCAACCAAGAGGAGCTCAAGCGATACTGGGGACGAAGTGCTGGTATCAGTGAAAGTGTCGCAGATTCCTTGAGATTTTTTCATGAAGTTCGGAAAAAGGGTATCCCTGCTCATTTTTGGGTCTAACAGTTAGTCGTCGAGAGCGGATGGGTGCAATCTTCTAAACGGACTCGGTGCCCGCGAAATCTCCGGACATCAGGTTGGTACCCGCGAAATCTCCCACATCGGACATTGAGTTTGGCTCTATTGATACAGGCGCAGACAGGTCGTCCCGGAAAAGGGAGCTTCGACAGTGAGGAACCATGGAAGCTTTTATAAAATTCAAACACTGATACTGGCTAAGTGCAGATAGTTCGATCGTTTGCCGGACGAAGGGACTACAGGGCAAAGGAATGACAGCAAGATGCATTCCTGATTCAATACGTCGTTTTGGCATTTTAAATGGAAACTCTGTGGGGGTACAGGACTCAAAATGGGCTCCGCGAAGATAAATACAAAGTTTAGCCGAGCCGTATCTAGTCATCTCAGCTCTTCGATTCTACCGGCACCGGTACTATTAACGTGCAATAGTACCGGTAGTCCTCGTACCGGTACGGTAGCGACTGAACACCTCCACAGATCGAACCGACCGGCAGCAGAGACCCACTACACTATACTGTCGTCCCTTGGTATCATTTCACGACAAACCCGCAGGAACAGGCCACACGAGTAGTATCGTTCGGAAGCCCTTAATCGCTCGAGATTCATTGATGACCAGTTGCTGTTGTTACGATTCTTCCAAAGTACAAACCCTATCCGAATCGACGCTTCGATTCGGTACCAGTACTGAGTATTGTTTTTCTGCCGCTTTTCGCGACACATGGCGGTACCGCATGGCTGCAGGAAGGCGCCAAGAACATAACTGCATCTAGCTACGGTGTACGGTGGAGCCAGCACCGTGAACTCTTTGGTGCAAGAGCCGTTTATTACGGTGCACGGACAATCTCAGCGCGGAAATCATTTCCCACACGCGCTCCAGTCACATATTTTGCTGTGTGATTGAAGCCCAACCGTTTGCACCGTCATTTTTTCTTCTGTCAATGTTTCCTTCATCTGACCGTTGAGACTTGTTGAACTCTTGTTGCGAAATATGTGGCTCTTGCAAGCAAGAGCTCACCAAAATTGTTTTGGTATGCCAAAGCACCTCTGTTGGTGCGAGTGGACAAAGTTCAGAAACCGCCAAGACAGACCCCGTCCCCTTGCTGTCTGTTGCCTGGCTTCTCACACAGCACATTCGACGGAAACGCTTGTAGATAGCTTGTAGTTCAGTAGAACAGGAACAACAATAGAAATGAAGTCGAGACTGAGACCGATGAAATGGTTTGGGCGTCTGGCTCTTATCGCCACGGCATTCTCCCCTGTAGCTATTATAGCCGATGATGCGGCCGGAAAAGCTCTGTTGAGGAGGAAGCGAATCACAACGGAGATCAAACCATCAGAAATGGCAACACAATCACACGCACAGCCCGATAATGTAGCAGACTTGTGGGAGCAAGAAGCAGCTCAAGCGGAGATGGACGCTGAGCGCATTCTTCAAGGATATTTTTCCATGAGCATTACAGACGCTCCAGGGCCTCCAACTCCTCCCGGTCCTCCAACAAATCCCGGTGCTCCAGTTGCGCCAACCCCTGCACCCACAGATGGCCCTCCCATGTTTTGCTTGGAAGGAACCACAAGAGAAGACTATTTATTGGATTTGTTGTCTCCAATTACGGATAGAACGCTGCTTCGAGACCCAACCACGCCGCAAGGAATGTCTTTCAACTGGTTGGTAAACATGGATCCACTCTTACAACCCGATCCATGCAACTACCCCACAACAGAGCAGAGGTATGGTCTTGCAACTTTGTTCTATTCAACAACTGGAATGAGCTGGACAAACAGTTCTGGCTGGCTTGGAAGCGAGAGCGAGTGTACTTGGGCTGGTGTCGTTTGTGGAGACTCGACACCCGCGTCGCGAAAGCTACAAGCATCCCCAGGCAGGGTGTATAAATTGAATCTTCGTAAGTTTGATGGGGCGTGTCATCCTTTTTTGCTCTCGAACCATCTCACAGTTTTACGCATGCCCTGCTGTTAGCTTTCAACAATCTTGCCGGCACCATTCCTGAAGAGATTGTTACCCTGTACGAACTCGAAAACTTGAACATCTTTGCCAACTCGATCAACTCGACGCTTCCGGATAGTCTAGGAACTTTGACAAGGCTGATTTTCCTCGACGCCGAGAGAAACTTGCTCAGCGGTCAGCTGATTCCCAACAGTTTGCTTCAGCTGGGAAACCTTCAGGCTCTTCGCTTGTCACGAAACTCGTTTACTGGGAGTATTCCGCCACAAATTGGCCAGTGGACAGACTTGGAACAATTCTGGATTAGCAACAACCGCATCTCTGGAACCCTGCCTCCTGAGTTCGGCCTCCTAACCAACCTCAAGACAACATTCCTTTACGACAATCGATTTGTTGGCCGAATCCCTTCGGAGCTTGGTTTGCTTACGGAGTTATCCATTATTCGTCTTGATGGCAACATGGTCGAAAATAGGATCCCAGAGCAGTTTTACCAGCTGACAAATTTGGAAGATCTTCGGCTTGATGGCAACTACTTGTCGGGCTCCCTGTCACCGGCTATTGGACAACTGACACGCCTGAATGACCTTCGATTGAACGAGAACTTGCTCACCGGCACCTTGCCAAATGAACTATCTCTACTTACCGACTTGAAGAACTTGATTCTCTTTGACAACTACTTGAACGAAAGTCTTCCAGACGTGTTCGGTGGCTACGTCCAGATGGAGCAGCTGGATCTCTCACTGAACTTTTTGACCGGGAACATTCCAGAGTCTATCTTTGCCATCCCATCCGTCAAGTTTGTATATCTATCCAACAACTCGTTCATTGGTCCCATACCCTCAAATTTCCAAGACCCTCCATTGCTGCGTGACTTGTATTTGGATGGGAATTATCTGACCGGAACAATCCCACCAGTGGAACCAGGACGTCTTCAAGAGCTCAATGAGATTCTTTTCAACTACAATCTCTTTTCTGGGGCCATGCCACAAAGCTTTTGCGACCTTCGATTGGACGCAGTACTCGATGACTTGTTTGCAGATTGCGGTGGGGAAACTCCCAAACTTCAATGCTCTTACCCAGACTGCTGCAATCGTTGTTTCACGGGAGATCGCCCCCCTCGACGACGAGCTAGGCAGATACGGTCATAATGATGCTGGAGGAGGACTGGCCTTTGGCTTCGCTCATGAGCATCCTCTGTAGGACGGTAGTCGCTCTTTTCCTCCCCTCCTGTTGCTTCAATACGATGACTGCCTACACTTGTTTTAAGATCTATCTATAACGCTTGTTTCATACGTACTGTGTCCTTGTTTCCATCCCTGATCCTCTGCTCCGAGTTGATCATCCTCAGGTGGCTGGGGCTTCACTACGATGGGTCGTCTAGGATGGAGCCCATGGGAGTGCCGTTGACTTGTTGGCCTTTGGGTATCGTATATTATCTCCTTCCTCATCAGCGCCGCTACTTTCAAGGTTTATCATAACGATTCTAAGCCGAATTCAATCCTTTCTCTTTCCAAGTTGAGAAGGAATGTGCTTGTGGGAGCGTGGATCTAGCTAGGAAACACTTCCAAGAGGCGAAGGGAAGTCAAAGCAAGCCTTGGTCTTCTAAGCCTACTACAAAATCCAGAGAATGTCACCTAGCCAAGCTCCTTGGCTTCTCCTTTCTCGGTCTGACTGTACTCTTGTTACTTCATAACTTGATTTACTAGTAGTAGTATCTGCATTCTCTACACGATTTCACCCGCAAATCATTGGCTATTTTCCTTGCAAGATCACTCATTCTTTGTTTGGAGTATCTTTTTCGTACTTCTCGTCTGCAGTCTTGCCACCCTCTTCTTCCTCTAGCTGCTTGGTGGTTGAGTCATCAGAAGTAACTGCTGCAGGGAGGTGTCCATTCACAGCCACAATCTTGGTTGGGTGAACCTTGGCAGGAGCACGAATCGTCAAGACTCCATCCGCCAAGTATGCATCCAACTTGGTCACATCCACAGCATGAGTGTTGAGTTGATACAAAGACTTTGTCATCTTGGTTGGTCCACTGGCATTGCGGCGTTCTCCTACAATGTGAAGCATGGCACTCTTCTTGTTGCATACAACTTTCAAATCGTTGGCCTTGATGCCAGGTACATCGATTTCCATATTTAGATCCTCACTACCATCTACTGCCGGAGGCGCCTGATAGGTCACTGGTAGCGTGTTGTTGCAATCATCGGTTGGTTGGTCTTCTTTTTCCTTTTTGGCAGGCACCTTGACAGTCAGGATTCCATCTTCCAAGGTTGCACTGAGATTGGGCACATCAATGACATCTTCTTCCAAGGCAAGGTGTCTTGTAATGTACTGCTGTGCTTGGCCCTGACGTTTAGCTTGAATGTGAAGAGCGCTGTCACGGAACTCCACCTTCAAGTCGGCCAGTTTGACACCTGGGAGATCGGTCGTCAAGAGGAAGTAGTCATCATCTTTCTGATGCTGGTGCAACTCAAAATCACCATGGGTTCTTGAATACCAGTGAGCCGAAGGCTTGTTGGTGTTGTTGGCCTTGCTGGTCACCTGAGATGTTGCCTCCGAATTGTCCTTCTCATTGTCAGCGTTTGTGTTGGTTTCCTCCTTGTCTGGTACCACCCAATGGTAGGCAAAAGATGGGGATGCAAAAGAGGGGCTGAGGAAAGGGTTGCTATTGAGATTGCGCAAGATGATCATGGTTACAATTGAATTGGTTTCTGTTTTGTTTTTTGTTGTTTTGTTTTTGATTGATTGATTTGTGAGAAGAAGTGAGAAGCTTTGAAGCTCTCATCAAAGTTGCAGCCAACTCGACAAGACTGAATGGAAGGAGATGGAAAGTTCTGCAGCTCTCTGTTTGCTTCGTCTTGTCTCTTCGAACTTCTTTGTCAGTCACGCGTGATGTGACCGCTCTCAAAAAGGTTAGGGTTTGTTTTCGCGCCGTAAACCACATTCAAATATCCGATCCTGCCCGCCTCGAGTTGCGTGCCCGTAAAACTGGCCTTCCCATGCCGCCACAATTTGGATCATTTGCATCCATCATCCTCCCACCATTATCATCGGATCACTACTTGCCGCAACTTCATGTGTGTTGTCTTTCACTGTGATCCACTGAGATAGTCCGATCCAAAACTTGAGTTCAAATTCGAGAGAGAGGGTGTTTTGGTTTGAAATCCATTGAGAGTGTCTTGTTACAAAAGAAATTGCATTTGAGGTAGTATCAGCAAGATAATAGCAAGACAATGATCCATTTCTCGAGTCGCCATGGCATGGCCACCATGATAATGGGCGTTGCTTTGGCCATGATCCTAGGCTGTCATTCGAGTGTTACAGCCGAAGGAACTCCTTCTCTGCGAAGAAAGCGAAATTTCATTCATATTGAAGATGATGAACCTAGAGGCCGATCTGCCAATAGAAACTTGGGTGCTTTTAGATCGGAAACTGTCGCGTGGGGACGAAGTGTTCAGACCTTGCGAAGCATTACACTGTCTCCTGCCGAAGAAGAATCCAAAAAACGACGAGAAGAAGAAGAGCAGCAGAAGCGAGATATTATGCTAGCCGAAGATGAACTGAGAGAGCTAATGGTTTTTGATTTGTTCGAGAATGCTGGAATGAGCATGAGTATGAGTATGAGCATGTCTTTTCCTCCATCGACACCTGCCCCAAAGCCTACGGATACCCCAATGACAGCCAAACCAACAGTTGCGCCAATCACTCAAGCACCTGTTCCTGACCCACCAATAGCCACGTTGATTCCTGCTACCTTACCTCCCACCCCAAATCCAAGTAAGTCGCCCACCGTTGCTCCAACCCAGCAACCGGTAATACCTCCTGTGGCGGCGCCAACTCAGCCTCCAACTCCTGTTACACTTCCCACACAAACTCCCACGGCCAACCAACCTCCCACTCAATCTCCCACCGACGATCCTCCAACTCAACGTCCTACCGCCGATCAACCTCCAACTCAACGTCCTACAACCGCTAAAACACCCACTCAATCCCCTACTGTTGATGGTGAACCGGCCCTTCCTCCACCCACAGTTGGTGCAACACCTCAGCCCACTTTGCCTGTTGTCACCGATTCACCCACGAGAACAGAAACGGATGCCCCGACCATGGGAGCCACTGAAACCACTCCAACGGTTGCACCTACAGTTGCGGAAACTCCTGCACCGACAGATGTTCCTACTATTCTGGCTACGAGCGAGCCAACCGCGTCTCCCACCATGACCACTGACGCTCCTACCAACAGAGAGACCATGGAGCCAACCGTGATTGAAGTAGTGACGGAAGAACCAACCGAAGGGCTTACCGACCCGCCTGCGGCCGACACACCCAGCCCCACTGCGTTCGCAGTGCCTACCGTGGCGCCCACATTGGACCCGGCAGCCCCTCTTCCCGGTTGTGATTCCTTGGACCGAACGGATGCCATTTTCTTTGTTCTCTTTGGTTTGACCGACCCAAATCTGTTGGATAATCCATTGACACCCTATGGACAAGCCTTTCGGTGGATTTGGTTGAGCGACCCATTGCGGTTGGATCCTTGTGAGACGGCAAAGTTCAAACAGCGTTACGCCTTGGCGCTGTTCTACTTTGCCACGGAGGGAGATGATTGGGAGAACAATGCTGGATGGCTCACGGGAGAACATGAGTGCAATTGGTTCGGTGTCATTTGCAATGAAGGAGACTTTGTGATTGAATTGGATTTAGGTAAGTCCATGACGCGCCAGATGGGCGACGGGCATGAACGCAGTGGTGGCAACCTCACTTCACAATCCCATCTCTCTGTATTTCCAGGCAACAACAACCTCGTTGGCTTCATTCCCGAAGAGACAAAGGCGTTGGTTGTGTTGGAAGTGGTGGATCTCTCGGACAACCAGTTGGACGGAGAACTACCACCCATTTTCGGCTCTCTCCCTAGCTTGAGAGAGTTGGATGTGGAGAGGAATCTGCTCCAAGGAGATCCTTTTGCAAACTTGCTTGAAGCCGCGTCTTTGGAAGCCCTCAAGATATCCAGTAACTTCCTAACCGGTACCATTCCCTCCGGTATTGCTAAGCTTACTCGTCTGACCAATTTGTGGATTGCCGAGAATCGTTTCATCGGCAACCTCCCGACAGAGATTGGGCTTCTATCTGGACTAAGTAAGTATAGGACCGCGAAGGATTCGATTCATCGGGATTGGAACTTAGCAGGACAGCTCACCACGTGCTTGCATCCTTCTTTGGCTACAATCCCCTTTAGGCACCTTCTATGCGTATGCGAACCGCATCACTGGTCCCCTGCCAACTGAGATTGGAATTGGAAGCCTACGAGAACTGCAGCTCTTTGCCAACAGGTTCACTGGAACTATTCCGGAACAACTCTTTGCCAATGAAGGCTTGGCCCTACTTCGCCTCGATATCAACAACTTTGAGGGACCCATTCCTTCCTCCATTGGCAATCTTGTTGGTCTCACAGATCTTTGGTTGAATAACAACACAATTGGGGGCACTCTACCAGCTACGCTTGCCAGATTGTCCAATCTAGGTACGGATATGAAAAAGTCTTCTATGTGTCATGCTATTTTGCTACGCGCAGTACTAATCCCTCTTCCACTGGTTCGTTCGTTCACCACAGAGACGCTCCTTTTGAACAACAACAATCTCGTGGGAACGATCAGAGACGCTTTCGAGCAGTTCACACGGTTGAACTTTACTGACTTGTCAAACAACCAAATCACCGGAAGCATTCCATCTTCACTGTTCCAAATTCCAGTTCTCACCAACCTTTACTTGAACAACAATCGCTTTTCGGGCGTAATCCCTGCAAACTACGGCAGCGCCAAGAGCCTTCGAGACTTGTACTTGTTCAGCAACCAACTCACGGGAACAGTGCCAAGCATTGGAGTTGGAGAGTTGCCGTTCCTGAACGAGTTTCTCTTGCAAGACACCCTTTTGACTGGGTCCATGCCAAGCTCCGTATGCGAATTGCGACTATCTGGCGACCTGGAAGATTTGTGGGCCGATTGTCGATCGTCTGAATTACAGTGCAACCTTCCTGACTGCTGTACAGCCTGCTTCTAATTTGAATTTGAAGAGAAGCATGACGAGTGGAAGTATGACGAGTGGCGTTGATTAGCCCCGAACAAGTTGTGTGCTGTCATTGTGTTGGACAGCTGATGTGATGTCTTGTGATCATGGATGGAAGCTGCGACATGTATTCGTGGCGCCATTTGTGATAGATTTGAAACTGTAGCATTGCATAAAGATTATATAAGCCATCAGTGGAATTGCTCTGATCTTCCCGGGCAGAATTTTTGTCCGGTGGATGCCAATTTGCTACATAAACTCACTCGTACGGTACCGTTGCTGTGAGGGTGGCAACAGCTGCCGAACCGTAGTATCTAAAATTCGAGGGATGGTTGATCGGGGCAAACCAAAGCACGTCTCATCGTCACTACACATCTTTGAGGTTCCGCACCTCACAAATTCATGCCGTCAACTACATCTCATGATTTCGTCCTTGGGAGCTAACCAACAAATCGAACTACAGGTACGAAGTCTGCCAAGAGCTACCACCGAGGTGACACCGTGGTTTGGCTTACTTACATGATGTATGCATCGGTGGCGATGCCAACACCGTTTCCTTTTGCCTCCAAGTTCAGACGTGGAAGTTCGCAACTTGTATTCCAGACGTGAAGTCGGGTGGGTTGTCTTTGGAGGGCTTTCACATTCCTCAATTACAACATCGCAACGCACAGAAACACTACTATCATACTTATCTTACAACAAAAAACACTATGGAAGAGGTCCCCAACTCCAAGCAGGACGTAAAATTGTATCGACGCTTTCCCGATGACGAGAGCAAAGAGGTAGACTTTGGGCCTGGGTACCTCAAGCTCTACAAACCTGCACACGACAACAGCAATGGACACAAGACGAGTCCAAAACTTCAGATAGTGTTTCGTAGCCACGGAACCATGAAGATCCGTGCCAACCACGTACTTTCCGACGAAGTAAGCTTGGATGTTTCCTTTGAGAACGAGTTGCGCTACGCTGCAATGCGAGATGTCGCCGACATGATGGCAACAACGGCGGTGGTCTATGGGAGGCAAACCGCGACGAAACCCCAAGATTTCCCCCTTTCCTTCGAATTTGACTCGGAAGAGGAGCGCGACAAATTTGTGATCTCGATGCAGGAACACCTTGGGCTCACAGCGCAAGAGCAGCCACCTAAAGCGAGCAAAGACGACAACGAGATCAAAGAAGAAACCGCAACCGAAGCAGGAGAAAGAGCAGGAGAAAAAGAGGGCACCACAACGAAGAGCGGAGAAGCTGGAACAGACGAGACAACACACGTTTCCAGCGACCCCGAAACAAAAGAGGAAGCTGGGGCATAGACCCGAAACTGAAGAGGGAGCCAGCCAACGAGCGGACGGGCAGCGCACAACTTGCCCTTTTGCAGGAATGCCTTCTAGCCATAGATAATAATTAGTTGCGATATTCGATCAGATTGCTTGGATCGCGTTGTCGAATCCGTATCAACCATACCGGAAGAGACATATATCACGGAAACTCACGAACAAGTAATACATCCACAAAATGTTTGGTTTTTTGCTGTTGTTACTTCTTTACTATGCATTATCAGTCTACGTCATCTACTACAGAGAAAGATTTGTGATGGTTTGCACACCGGAACCACTTCCCTGTGTGTATGATTTGTTGGTGTTGATTTGTAGACCGGCATCACTTACCGGTAAAGTTTTTGAGTTTCTCTCAGCTCGCATCGGCCAAGCAGCCAACACTCCCCAAGCTTCACGACGTGGGCGTGAATGATTTGTAGTTGGTGTTGATTTGTAGACCGGCATCACTTACCGGTAAAGTTTTTGAGATTCTCTCGGCTCGCATCGGCCAAGCAGCCAACACTCCCCAAGCTTCACGACGTGGGCGTGAATGATTTGTTGTTGGTGTTGATTTGTATACCGGCATCACTTACCGGTAAAAGTTGTTTTTGAGTTTCTCTCAGCTCGCATCAGCCAAATAGCCAACACTCCCCAAGCTTCACGACGTGGACGTGGAAACTCTTTGAAGCTCATTAGGCATCAACAGTGGTACAGGTTGGTAGTCAGATAGTCACCAGGTATTAACTTCGATGCAAGCATCTGTGGGACGTTCACGCACTCTGCAATAGAGATGTCGCTTAGCACTGGAACCACAAACCAGGCTACCCTTGCGTGTGACTTAGACTTTGAACCAACTGCACTCACCTCCACCATAATAAATTACACCCGCCAGTGTTTTAATTTGCACCCGCCAGTGTTTTCTGTCACCCCCCTCCACGAGCGACGGGGGGCCTGCAATGCAAGAAAAAGAGAAAAGTTAGTAAAAACAGAACGAATTGGAATGGAAGTGACGAACCTGAAGCATCTTGGTACCCTTGCACCGGACTCATGTGTTTCCACATTGATTTCTTCCATCGTGTGGCCTTGCGACCAAGTCGCCTTTGGTTTCCGACGTGCACCCACCAGTGACTGTCGTCTTCCTTCCATCGTGTGGCCTTGCGACCGAGTCGCCTTTGGTTTGCAACCTGCACCCACCAGTGATTGTCGCCTTCTTCCGCATCCTTCCATCGTGTGGCCTTGCGACCGAGTCGCCTTTGGTTTTCGTCGTGCACCCACCAGTGATTGTCGCCTTCATCCACATCCACACCAAAACCATCGCATGGCATCGGTTCTTCCTCCGCGACAAGTGCATGCTCTTTTCCATCGTCTTCCACCATTGTACTCAGCTTCCATCGTGTGGCCTTGCGACCCAGTCGCCTTTCGTTTGCGTCGTGCACCCACCAGTCATTGTCGCTTTCCTCCACATCCACCAGAATACCATCGCATGGCATCGGTTCTTCCTTGACAACAAGTGCATGCTCTTGTCCGACTGCATCGTCTTCCACCGCATCGTCGTCAACATGCATATTGTCGTCTTCCTCCACTTCCCAAATTGTCTCGAGCTGATCGGGCCGAGTCATTTCCTCCATTGGCGCCTCTTCTTCAGTCTCGCCGCGCGCCTTGAGATACTCGACAGCATCATCAAACAACTGCAGATCCTTTGCGTCCACCACGAGTTCCTCCAACACGTAGTCCTGTCCATGCTCCTCAATGGCATTTACAAACTCCATCTTGGCAAAGGCATCGATATACTCGACGGCGCCATTGTAGATCTCCAAAAGTTCTACAAATCGTCGTGTGTTGCGCGTTTCGTCCACCACGAGTTCATCCATCACCTTGTACTTTCCATGCTTGACAATGGCATCGGCCATCTCGAGAAAAATAAAGGCATCCTCCAACAAGCTCTCATCTGTCGTCAACCATCGAGCCACTTGTTCTTCACCGTACACGTCCAGGAGCGCTGCCACATCTTGCACTCGCTGGTTTCGTGTGGGTGCCGTTGCATTGGCCTTGCAGTGATCGTAGTACTGCAAAGCGTGTTGTCGTGTGTGCTCCTTCTTGATGTCCTCGTACACATCTCTCTTGAAGCTCGCAGCCTTGATGTCGTCGGCCAAGTCGAATTCATTCTCTTCCTCCAATTCATCGACACTCCGAGTGGCTTCCACCTTGGAGAACCGTTCGCCTTGGCTCTCCACATACTCCACGACATGGACCGACCCAAAGGAGACACTCTTCTTCTTCTTCTTGTCTCCTCCGGCCTCTTCCGTGGTGATTTTGGACTCGACAGTAAAGTCTTGTCCAGCGTTCTCTTCACCCCGCACGCAAACCGTTGTTGTTTCCTCCACAGCATTCACCGTTCCATCATCATTGGCATCATTTTGAGTTTTGGTGGCACTAATTTGTCCACCAACGACCATGACACCCCGAGTCGCAATTGACGCTGCAGTCGCCGCTGCAGTCGCCCCGAACTTCGTACTAGCCATAACATCCATGCCAGCCGTCGTTCCGTCATTGTCACCGCATTCAGAGATCCCGGATGGACCAAAGAACACCATCATCTTAACGTAACCAAAAGCAGTAGTAGCAATAGTCTTGTCCAGATGGGAGCACTTCAATAAATTCCGTTTACGAAATCCAGTGAAGTAAAAAAGTGAGCCTCATCATGGTCGACATTTTTTCATTTTTCGGGCGTGACGAGACAAGACAGGAGCCAAATATTTTGAAACGGTTTCGAAATCCATCAATTCTGGAGGGGGCCATCAATCCACCCCTGATGGAACCAGACCGACCGACTGATGGGTGTCTCTAACAAGAGACAATGGGCTGCCAAGTGGTCGGCAAGGCTCATGTAGATGGACAGGGAGTCTGTTGGCTCTGTTGGGTGTCTTCCTTGAGCTCTTCTCGTCGCTGTTGGGCCAGTTGGATCCTTGATCGCCCTGATGACTTTGGATTTCGAGTTGCTGTCATCCAGTCGTGTGTAATCCTTAATGCTGTCGATGCACGTCATTAAATCTTGCAAACTCTCTTAAAAGACTTTTGACCTGGATCTTAAGTCTTTTCGCACCTCAAGACCGGATCCAACCAAGCGAGAAGGACCTGGGCCACCACCGCACCACCGCCCTGCTTATGCTCTGAAAGGGACCGGCTTGAGCCTGAGTGGAATAAAGGGATCCCCACCTTGCCGGTAAGCATCAATGTACTTGCTCTGCCCTTGCTCAGGCTTGGGCGGTGCCCTCTCAGAAGTGTATGCCTAGCTAGCTAGCGTAGTACTGTAGCAACAAGGTAAAACCGGTATAGCTGATACCTAGACCACACCCTTTTAGCCACCACTGATAATGATTTTGCATTTAGATTGCAGACTGTTGCCGTCACGCAGCCCTCCTTTGATTGGATAAAAAGAAACAACTCTCGCACACCCCACCTCATCTTTGGTGTTGCTAGCTAGCTACAAAGCTTATCACTCACCCTTTCGTTTGTTGTTTGACACTCATGAATGACGTGGAGTCTCGTAGAAATTCTACCAGTTGGACTGGTACCACACGCGGTCCTTTGCTCTCATAGCGCGCGGCCGCCACGCACTACTTCGAGCGACACAGTGAAATGAACTGGAACCTTCGCTTTTCCTTTACATGTATTCCTTCGTCCATCCACCATCAATCGTATCATTGTTTCGAAAATTCCTCACTCCTCTCGCAAGTTGGTACTAATACTAATAAGATGGCCAAGAGACGATCCAAACGCAAAGCCACCGTGCTGGAATCGCTTCTGGAGGGTGGTAAGCTCCGTCGCTCCAAGCGCAAAGCCGCCATTCGTGACGAAGAGCACAAGATCTATGGCGAAGACTATGGCATTTTGCCCTCGGACTGATCTAAAGTGGCCGCATCCGCAATTCCAAAGAGGTGAGTTTGTCTAATAGTTGAAGTGACTGAGGAGGAAAGCGCTGTCGAATAAGTAGAGGAGATAACCAATGGGTATCTTCCATTATCCATGGGTATCGTGGTGGCAGCCATTGTTTCGTGCACTATTACGTCGACGGAAATTCTCGTTATGCTGTGCTCTTCGGGTTGAGCGGCACTCAAAGAGTTCAGGTGTTTGCATGACTGAGCAAGATCTTTTGCATCCTTTGGAAAAAGATGAATGGCCCAAAACTAAACTAACTAAACCGAATGCTCTCTTTTGCTTTTGTGTGGCCGCAGGGTACCTTTGGGATTCGTTTGCGGTTATCCACTGAATGGTGGGGAGTTATACGGAGGATCCATGTTCATAAAGTCCGCGGCAAATGATACTTTGCAAGGCAAGGCCATCCAGGTAAGTCCATCTTTGGGGGTATCTCATGGGTAGCTGACCAGCTACAATGCCAAAAAGTAATGATCCCTCACCCAAATCATCTATCTACCCTGCCAGGCGGTGAATGAAAAGTGGGGTGAAGATTTTAGACAATGGGGAGGTCACGAGACTATAGGAATCCCTGTCTGCAAGAAGAAGTATTCTCCATTCTCCTTCAAAATTGTCAGGCATGAAACAGAGGACAGCGACTGTTCGGATGACGAGGAGGAACAACAACAACAAAAACGACGACGGCCACGATTTGAGGTTGTAGTCGATCGACGATTTGGATGCAAACTTCATTCGTGTTGTCGAAAGAATGTCATTGAGAAATACGGAGTGCGCAAGGGCTGGGAGCCCTTTGGCCAATGGTCCATGAAGAAAGCATTGGAATTGGCACGAAAAGAAACAGAGAGACTGAACCAACGTTCGGAAGTCTCTGGGTCATCTTCTGCTAGTTCCGACTGCAATACTTCTTCTTCGGAAGATTGGACTTCTTCGGATGACGAACGAATATCCAACAACAATTCACTGCTTTCCATGTGTAATAATGGCACATGCACGTGGAAAGTCAAAGCAAAATACGACAATATCTATGCCGAAGTTACGGGCAGATCGGAGTCTGATGACGAAGAATAGCACCTACGTGTCGCTGAAGACGCGACAATTGGCTGTGGACGCTCCAAGAGAGTGAGTACGCAACAAGTAGTCTTTTTCCAATCCCCCCAGACCTAACTGTTCAATCAGGTACCCAAATCGGTCTGGATGGGGAAGCTGGCGTGATGTGCACAACCGGAATGACGCAAATTGAAGCCTCTAGTGCTTCGTTTTGCTGAGAAAGGATTGGCACTGGCCTGTTGGAATTGACTCTTTGGTTGTCTTCTCTTTTGTGAGATATTATGGGTCCACTATTACAGCCATACGATACGATAATAACTGATAAGGAAACGCTTTTCTTCAGTCAAAGCTTTCATTGTGGCATCCTATGGCATCCGAGACACCTACAATACACTCTGTGTAACCATCACTGTCGACCAGCTGAGTACTATCTCTTCGCCCTCTCCAGACAAGGCAGGCACCGGGTAAGTCCCACTGGTTTGCCTTGAGTACGGACGTTGTAAAAGATCCTTTTGTGTGTATGAACTGAAGTGAGGACACACGAGTAAACCTCCATGGTACTGCACGATCGTTTTTGTGGCTGGATGTAGCTGAGTAATCAACAAACAAAGAAATTTTTTGTTTGAAGAGGACAAGTAAGTGTTGCCAATGACAAGTCTGTTTCCAGATGTGAAGCGACAACAGATAGATAACACGATGTGGTCAGAGAAGATGAATTAATTATGTGATTCAAACGATCCGTTCGAGGCTATGGATAGATGTGAATTCGCACGAGGAAGAACCCTCAAGGGAGACGCAACCGTTGCACATTCAGCAAGCGAAGAAGCGAGTCAGCGTTTAGGCGTAAGATTAAAGGCGCAGTGCCATAGCCCCTCTTTAATAAATTTACCACCATGGAGCCTACTCTTTAAAACAATCTACTGTACGCTCAAACCACCAAGGCGCCCTGTATATGAGCTGACAACATTAAGGGTGGGATGTTGGAGCAAGTAATGGACCAGTGTTCTCCATTAGACAGCTTCGCCATTATAACATTTGAATACTAGTACGAAATGTGAGCAAGATCATGTATGCGTCGATTTTAACAGTACCAGTATAGATGAACAAAACAAAACGATCAGACACTCCATTTATCGAGGACATCCAGGAAAAGCACTGCGAAAATGGCTACAAAAATCATCCGTTCGAGCAATGTACCACTATTCGCAGTGCCTGTCTGTCAGATGCCCAAAATCTTTCGTTTCTTTTTTGCTGTTTCGGTTGTGTTGTTTGGAGTCTGTTGTGCTATCAGGCCCCGCACAATGTCCACTGCCAATGTAATTCCTTCCACCAGAAACGTCCCAATGGTGGCGACAAAGCAGGCGCCAAAAATGCCTACCCACAGTCCATCATCGATTGCCATTTCAATATATCGAGCAGGGACTTGTTCTGGTAAGACATTGACCAAAATATCAATCAAGAATTCCTTTCCAAACAGTGTATTGCAGACCCAGATAATGGCGAGTGGGGTCCAGACAAACAAAAGGGTGGCCCACACAACACTGGCGTACTTGTGCTTGGATACCCGGTCCGATGCAGACGCCACTCGACGTTTCATTTCTCCCAGTCGAACGGCCAAACTCTTGGTTGGTTTCTTTGGCTGGACCTTTACAATGGGTTGTGGTTCCTTCTTTGGCGGCGGCGGTGGTTCAACCTTTTTGGGTGCTGGCGGCGGCGGTGGTGGCACTGGCTTGATCTTGATCACCTTTTTCTGAGGTGGTGGTGGTGGGACCTTTTTGACCTTGGGTGGGGGTGGGACCTTCTTGACCTTGGGTACCTTTTTGACCTTGACTTTCTTTTTCACAGGCTTTGGTTTTGGCTTTGAGGGCGATCGTGATACCTCAAAGTCCAGCTGGACTCCTAGTTCTATTGGTGGGAATTCGATCTTTCCATCCTGGGAGTTCTTCTTGTCGGCTTTGGTGGCAACCAACACTGGGACAACTCCTACTGGACCGTGCAGCGCAGTGCTGCTACCCAAGATTGACAATATCAAGGACAAGCGAAGCATATCTCCAGGATAATTCTCTTAACCCAAGCTTAGAAGGATAACCAATTCTGTTTTCGTCAAGTAAGAGAATGCCCTTTGGGGCTACAAGGTTACAACAACCAGCCCACTAAACTCTTCAACACTTCCTATGGGCACCGCGGAAAATATTCGTTCGGATTGCTTTTCAGAGGAAGATTTCCTGACGTCAGACTCTTTAGCTCTGGAAGCACACTGTTTCTGTCTCCTGACGTAATAAGATAAGGCTCTTGCGATTGACATCTTGACCGGAAAGCCTTTTCGATTGGAAGCCAAATCATGATTGAAACTCTAACTCTAAAAAAGTATCCAGTTAATTCAAGCGGTTATTCGTGTCACGATTCTTGTAATTCATACCGGACCTGTATCCGGGCGACAATCCGCCCTTCACAAATAAATCAATTGCAAGGTGAAGGTAGGCATTGCCAATTCCACCACCATCTCGTCTTCGCCACCCATTTGGATTGGAGGGCATCACGCTGCTTTACATACATGTACTAGTACCCATTGGCATTGGTGATCGTAGGTATGCATAGCTCCATTGGAAATGGATTGCACGTTTTGGCAGTCCGGTCCTCAACCGTGGATACCTACTGGGATACCGTACCCCTCCCTCCACACTCCAACAAGTTGGGTGGAGTTGCAGCGTGGGTATCGTGCATGATTTGAATTCCGGCAAGTAACACGCTCCGAGGATTGCCTAGACTAGACTAGGTATAGCTAGTATAGTTGACTGTACTGGTCGTGCGTGGATGGTTTCGTTTGGTCAATGTGTTACCCACGAGAGTGCAGACGCACGATGCTTCCACGTCCAATGAAGCACATGTAACGGTCTTTGGTGAAACGGAACGAAAATATCCCAAGAATGATTTTCTGGCCAATTTTGTCTCGCTCTCTTGCCTCTTTGTAGTTTGAAAACGAGTGGCTGGTGTTATCTACATGAATTGCAACAGTTCCGTACGTTTGATCGACAATAGGAAGGAGTATAGGTACGTATGGGTAGCAAAACTAGCTGGTTTGGCTATGGAAGGTCAAGTGAGATCAATGGCGTCTCCAACTACGGAGTAGCATTGGCTTTTAGTCATTACATCCATCTAAGAGGCATACTAGGACATGTAGATAAACGATGGAAGAAGGCATCTTCCAACCAAGGCAGCTATAGGTCTTTGTCCTGGCACCAGCAACATGAATGCAGCCATGTTACCCATGATAAACGCAAGGGTAGCAGTCTAGCTAATAGGAAGCAGCCCGCAACTACTAGTAGTGTTGTCACACATTATCTTCTTGTACCTGTGTCTAGCTAGCTACACTGTCATAGCTAGAGCCATCATAGAAGGATGATAGACCTACATGTACCGGTGGTAGTCTACCGTAGTCGGTCAGCTGAAATTTATCAATTGCAGCAAAAAGTGAGTATTCTAAATATAATTTACTGGGATTGACAGAGACAAGCCTTCAGGCTGGAGTTCTGGTGCCGAGTGGCACGAGGCAACAGAACTGTGGCTTGATGGGTTGACTCTGTGGTACTATTTCTATGGATTATATCGATTGCATTCACACACACCATTGGTGTTAAACATCAATGGTTGTTGCACTTTTTCGCCATTGAGGGCTCATCAGTACTCTCACTGGGGTTGCATGGTTGAACCGGTGGAACCGTGGTTTGTGACGGCATGTATTAAATAGTTCTTCACACTGTTGAGAAGTGTAGAAGGTTTGTTTTCATACGTTTGAAGATGTGAAGCCGTTCTTGATTACATAGAACAGTCATTTGTCCCGAACGTTTTGACTGTGACAAGGGGTTGCCCTGCCACAGTATTTTGAGGTTGTAGAGTTTCCGAATGTCAGATGCTGTGGGGTCTCCTGTGGTGGTTGCCACTGCTTTGGCAGCAAAGTGCCAAGCAAAGGTGTCCGAGTTCTTGGGTTTTTGTTTTTTGCCGCGTAGGAATTGGCATAGGCGTTTTGTTTCACTGACATGTGATGACATTTGAGCTTGAGGAAGTTTTGTGTGGCGCGATGTAGGATTTGGGGCTGGATGCAGTATTGGGGGGTTGGGTGCTTGTTCTTCATAGATGACAATGGGTTTCTGCAGTGGTTGTTGTAGGAACATCCATCTGTCAAACGGTTGTTGCAGTTGCATGGGCGGGTTGTAAAGTCAAGGAGACAATTCCAGTATTGAGCTTGTCATAAGGTCTCCATTGAAAATTTCTCGCAGGTTGGTGAATCTGTGGTATGACATTGCAGGTCTAATCCATTTGAGGGTTGGATACTTGTTTTGGATGAGGTTCTGAATCATTCCAAATGGGAGTTGTCCAAGCTTTGGAGTAGCCAATGCAAAAGTATGTTTTTCTTCTAGCATCTCGTTTCTTTGTTGGAGTTGCCGGTTTGTTGGAGATTTGGTTTGAAGTGTGATTGGCTTTCGAAGGTGGGAATCTTTGGCATTGTGTGCTTGTTGATGAGGTTGGATGTTTCAAAGCTGCAAAGTGGTCAGGGTACAGATCTTGGAGTGATGTATCTGCATTATCTTCTGTGACTGTAGTGAGCTTTGCTAACCTGTGACACACTCCTCTGGGAATGGAATCGAAGCAGGTTGATGTGTGGGAGCTGCCTTTGTTGAGGTAAAGGAGTTGTTGGTTGGGTTTCAGGTGAACTTTGAATTGGAGATTCTGTTGATTTTGCCAGTACAGATCCAGATCTAGGTATGGGAAGTGTGTTGCTGTGTTGACTTGTACTGGTGCTTTTTTGTCGATGATTGGATGAGTAATTGGTTGAGTATCACTAGCTGCCCAGATTTCCATTGTGAATTGTAGGTAATCACCTTCGGCAATCTGGTTGATTCGATCTTGGAAGGTATTGCGCCATGTTAGTAGTTCATCATAGGAGCGTTTGCCTAGGAATACCAGGAACCCATCATCTCGATACAGACCTTCATAGATGGTGTCTTCAAAGCATTCCTCAGTTTCTTCAAGAGCATAAGCACCAGTGAGATCGGCAAGCCATGCAGATTCATGTCCTCCAATGGTCAGACCTCGTTCAGCTGGGTTTTGGTCACCATCATATTCATAATAACGGTCTTGGAAAACCAAATAAGTGGATTGCATGCCAAATTGGATCATTTCCATGCATAGTGCAATTGTGTCTTTGACTGATTGTGGCAAGTGTTTGGAGAAGTGTTTCACTGCCTTTTCCACTAACTTGTATCGGACCGAAGGATAGAATGCTTCAGCGTCAAGTGAAACGATGGTACAATTGTTAGGATTGAGATTGAGGGTTTCTAGTTTGGTTTTCAGGTCTACTGATTGGATGATGGTTTTAGACCTGTAATCGATGTTGTGTTCTTCAAAGATCTTTTTGATTGCCAAGTAGCCCATTTTGGGATAGGCTGCTACAAAGTTCTGAGCGGGTACGAGCAGGCGAGTTGGATAGTTGCCATTCTCATCTGGATGCTTGTGATCTTTCACTGTCAGTTTGGGGGTGGGAATGGCATGGGATCGGAGGGATTGACTTATAAAGCCATACTCTCCAGATGATAGATGTGGTTTAATTTTCCGTAGTAGTTCAAGGCCTTGTACTTTAACCTGGTGAAGATCTGAGTGGGAAATAGGTTTGGCCCATTGGCTGAGATGCTGTAGTACTTGGCTAATGTAGAATTGTTTGGATGTGAGACTGAAGGAGTTTGTTTTGTCGGTTGGAACTACTACAATATCTGGATTGTTTCTGAGAAGTTGTTGCATGTGTTGGATGTCCTGGGTGGTTGGGTCAGAGGAAGTAATGTGTTGGTAGGCATAAACCATATTGAGCACTGCGCTATTTTAAAAGATCTTTGAGGAACAATTCCAAGTCATGGCTGCCTTGTGCTGTTCCACAACAGCGGGTGGGTTTGAGGTTAGTTTTGAGACCAACTGGTAGTGCAGATATGATGGAAGAGCTAGAATTGGATGTGGTGGTTGAGTTGTCGTGTTGTTGTTTTTGTTGGTTGATGAAATCTTCTTTGAGGCGGACTGTGGTAGCAAAACGTTTGAGGCCTTTGAAGGCATCTGTAGCTACGACATCAAAAGGAGGGTGGGGGACAAACTTTTGGCTGGTTCCTGTCACTATTCGGTGTACCTCATCCGTAAGGGAGAGATTTGTAGGTTCTGGGTGTATTGGAGTAGTGACAATGTCGGTTGTGCCCATCGCATTATCGTGAGGTGGTGTGGTGTGTGTGAAGCCAGGGTTGTTGTGTTCTTCGAAACTAAAGTCGGAGATTGTGGAAATGCTGAAGGTGTCTTGCAAAGAATGGTCGTCAGTCATCATTGTAGTGGAAACCAATGTGTCTAGGCTGCTCATGGAGATGTCATCCAAAGGGACGATATCTGTTGGAGTAGGCACATAGATGGTTGGCACGGAACTTCCCAATGATAGTTGGTTCGAGTTAGGGGATGCTCGAGTTGTCCTGCTACCCAATGGTAGTTGGTAGCTCGAAGAATTTTTTCGGTGACAGCAGGGTTCTGGTTGTGGCGAGCTCTGTTGGATCGTTGATTTATGATTGTGTTGAGTCTCTGCCAGTCAGGTGTTGTTGTTGTGTCTGGTTGTAGAGAGTCTGTGTGAAAGATGGCTAGGGGAAAGGTATCAATACTAGAAGTATCCTCGAAGTTGAGTGGCGTCATGGTTTGGGTCGAGTTCTCATCCCAATTGTGGGGACTCTGCGGTATCTCTGAAGATGGGTTTCTGTACCAATGGTGTTGGGTAGTTGTTGGTGATGTTTGGACACCTATTGTATTTCCTGTGTGTGGGTGGAATGGCTTCATGGTCGTCGTTGGAGTGTTATTAATGTAATCGATTTTGGTGCGAAGGCTTGAATTTATCAATTGCAGCAAAAAGTGAGTATTCTAAATATAATTTACTGGGATTGACAGAGTCAACCCATCAAGCCACAGTTCTGTTGCCGAGCAAGCTAGCTCCTAGCTAGCTAGAGAGGCTCTAGCTAGCTAGGTGCCAAAGCGAAGCCACTCGCAACAGCCTGACACGCAATAGGATCTCATTTGAGCCCAGTTTTGACATGGCCCGATCTTTCCACTTTGATCTCACTGGCTGACAACGCCTTTTCACCTACTTAAAAAGCTCGTCACCAGTCGTCGAGAGAGCATCATTTTACGTTGATGTGATTTCCTCTTCGCTCCTGGCTTTGTTCCTGGCGTTGGTTGCCGAGCAACCTGGCTGCCTCCGACGGTCTGCGCTCCGCGCGGTTTCGCGCAGGAGGAGAAAAGAAGGAGAGAAAGAAAAGAGAATCCCGTTATCGATTTATTCACTAGCCCCTATAGTCTCGCAAGTCCCAGTAATTCTGCTCTCTAACTCTCGATCTGAATAGATTTAGAATGTCGAGTTTTCTAGTTCCGTTTCTAAGCTTAAAGTTGTACTGTTATTTGACGCAGTATTCAGCTCCCAAAATTTGCGTTGGCCTTGTCGAAAAATCTCGAATCTTGCGAGTTGCAGCACTACTGTTTTAGTATAGGCCGCGCATACAAGTCACCGGATCAATTTTGGGCGCAAATCCAGCACCGTGGAAGCACTCATTGTACGTGTATTCAAATAAAGCAACAGCAACACCAACACAATGGTGGCAGCAAACGATGTGCCGAAACACTTGAGCGCAGCTCAATGGAGCTTCATCAAGAAGGTGAGGGTGAATATCAAGCACAATGGGAAGTCTTTCTTTAAGGACTTTAGCTGGAAATTGATACTACCACCATTTGGGAGGTTCGACAGTTCTTTACTCAACACCACCGACAACCTCACAACAAGCAGAGGAGACTTCTACTGTCGCCCCATTGTGTGCTGGGCCCCACATCTTCTCATTGATAATCATGTCCCCTGCTGTCCTCACTGCAAGAAGAGGGATCAGGTGGATGTGGTGAAAGCAAAGTGGATCAATAGTCCCATTCCCTTGTTTGGTGTGGAGCGCTACAAACTGCTTGATAGTTTCCTTTATCCCTGCGAGCGATGCAAGAAGCACTTTGTGGGCTACAACAAGAAATCCATGCAACTGGATGCAGCTGTGTACAACGGGTATTTCAATTATTTCATGGGTCACGGGTATGGGGTGGATGAAGATTTGCACGCAATGGTGGTGGAGGAGTCCCTGACAAATGCCACATCTGCTATTGCGAAGCGACTGAAGGTACTTGCCTACAATGCCTACTACAATGATTACCAACTCTATTTATCGGCAGTTGGAATGAACAAGATTCGTGCACCGAAGCGGCAGAGAACATTGCGCGATCATTTTGGGGCAGCACCAACAGATCCAGAACTGGCCAGACTTCAACGGAGGCGATCAGATCTGTACAGCAAGGTGACCCGAATCCGGCTGGAAATAGAGGAGGCAGAGTACAAGATGGGCACCGACGTCTTATTCAAGCATATCATGGGTGACAAGGACAATCACAATGTTCACGGTGCTCGGAATATCCTCCCAGGTCTTGGTTCCACCAAGCTTCGCTCACTTGAAGCAGCTGGTATTAACTCCATGTTTGAGCTTCTGAATGCTAATCTAAATGATTATCCTCACTACCGGTATCGTCATTTATTGCCTCGCTGGCAGGAGCTGATATTGAATTACCTGGAGACGATCCACCGAAAAATCCAAGTTGGGAAGGGGCAACTCCAAAGTGCAGAGGATGACTTAGAGACCTGCGTTGACGAGCTTGTAAGTTGTCAGGAGCGAGTGAATGAGGAGCAGGAGCGAATTGACAGGAATCCGTATCACAGCAGGCGAACAAGAACTACTCCGGCAACAGCGGCACCAGAGCAATCGAAGCCTCCCCTTTTCAGTGATTTCACCGACAAGCAGGGTTACTGTGGGAAGGTACTCAGCAAGCACCGAATTGACAGCATTGTGACTTCCTTCTTCAACCATAGGAAGGAGTTCCAAATTCGGCAAATGATGGGTCTCACAGCTGAAATCCTGAAGATTGATTTTAATTACAAGATCGCTTCCAAAATCCATGTTTGGACCAAGCAAGGCCAATCCTTTGCCCCTTACAAGTGTATTGTCACAGTGCAGAATGAAGATGGATTTACAGTTTTCTGGAAGGCGCTGAAGCACTCAGAATCCTTTCGCGAAATTGAAGATGATCTTTGCAATCTGCGGGGGCGACTGAATCGCAATATGAAGGCCAAGAAAAAGGAAGCAAGAGAGAAGCTTGTTGCTGATTTACAAGCAGCAGGGCAACCCATTCCTGACCAAGTTGAGGGGGAGGACGAGGATTCGATCAAGGTGCTGTACGTGGATAACTGCTGTCAAGTCAAGAACGTTGTTCGTAGGGTCTTCGGTGACAACGTGCAGTTGAAACTGGATGTGTTTCACTTCATGAAGCGATTCAATGATATTCTACATGAGCCCTCTTCCAAGCAAGCAGGTGTCTTTCGCGGTTTACTCAATCGAGCCTGCTTCATGGTGGAACCTGGCGAATATGACAGAGCCAAGGAGCACTTGGAAGAAAAACTTGACCATGCTCCAAGCAACAAGGAAATATTGAAGTACGCCAACTCTGTCATTCCACCACCTGACATCTTAAGAAAAAACATTGAATCAGTCATCGCCTACTGTCAAGGACGTGATGCTGAAGTAGTTGCCCACCTGGCAACTCGCCGTGAAGATGACACTTCCCCAATGCCGAAACGATTCTTTTCATCCAATGCCACCAAGCTACAGAAGGTTGTTCAAGAACAAATGAAACATGTCGATCGTGGGTGTCTTTCTGATCCAACTGGTGTCAACCTTTTCCGCTACAATCGAAAGAAGGATATCACCTATGTTGCCAGGGGAACCAACACCAACGAGAGAGATAACTTGGATCTGGCTCACAATGTCTTGATGGCCACACACATTGGTAAGTTCAATTTGGTGTTAACGTTCAGCCACAGTTGAAGTTTAAACATCGCGTATTTCTCACTGTAACATCGCCAATGCTCCTTTTACAAGGCATCCACCGAGCTGATCGCTTAATGTGGGGTTTCTTCGAACAGAAGAATTACAGGAAGAGTATTATCCGTCTGGGTAGCCGAGACTATGGTACCTGTCAAGTGGAACGGCTACTGATGTTGAATAACTATGCCCTTGCCGTTGGCTATAGTGAAGATGAGCTTCCATTTATGGATGTCACCGCTCCTCGGATCGACAAGGATGCTCCCAAGGAGTTCATGGGCTTTAATTATTCAATCCCTGAGCAGGATTTGGATTCAGAGGAAACAGATGAGGAAGCAGATGGCGAGGAAGAGTTAGAAGACGATGGTGAGGAAGACATCCCAGTTCCAGTCGAAGAAGAGGAAGACACCGCTGACACCGACAGGACTGTACAAGAGACAGAACTTGCGCTATTATCTGAAAATGATGTTCTTCAAAAGCGGGATCGAGAGAACCGCCGATTTATCCAAGAGGAATTGAGCAAGCTGCTACCTGATAATGACGGGCGTGAAACAACACTGCAAGCCTTCAGTCGTCTTACAGAGAATGCTCCTTGGATTCCTTTCCGGATGCCCAACAGTAGCACCACGGCCACTCCACAGGATCGAGAGGAAGCACAACTATTTGATGAGATGCAACAGCGCTACCATAGGAGGGGTGGCAATGCAGCAACAAACTACCACGCCTTTCAAAGAGATTGGAACAATGAAGCTTCAAGGCGCTTGACATTGTGGAGCCAAGGGGATGAGTCAATACTACAGATCAGACTGAAGTCGGCAGCTTTTTTAGCTGACTACTTTGATGCCAGAAAAGAAAGTGAGGCACTGCAGACACTGGTTCCTCATGGACAGCATGCCCAAAGGGACCAACTGAACAACCAGCTGAGGATTGGAAGA
This sequence comes from Seminavis robusta, assembly GCA_903772945.1. NCBI lineage: Eukaryota > Bacillariophyta > Bacillariophyceae > Naviculales > Naviculaceae > Seminavis > Seminavis robusta. The sequence goes on from CAICTM010000545.1 coordinate 40,802, forward strand.
CAGGCAATGGCACCAACAAACCCACCACTTGCTGTGACTCCTCCAACAATGGTCAACAATGGCAACACTGCGCCTCTTGGGGTACCAGGAGTTTTGAACACTTTCATTTTTGGTGGAGCGATTGCTGGTAACAATGGCAATGCCAATGCACCTTTTGTCATGACTTTGCCTAACCTTCCTACCAGTCCTCCACCCAGACCAGCAAGGAGAGTCTTCAGGAGCAGGAAGTATTGTGTTACCTGTGGATTCAGGAGGTCTGATCATCACTTACAGGAGAGGCCAGGAAAGGAGTGCAGCAGGGACTATTGTGGCAACTGCAGAGAGAGGAAAGAGTGCCATTCTGATAGTGATGGATGGGGAGTTACATGTACCAAGACTACCCATGAGTTACTTGCTAGGGAAAAGCAAGAATGGTATCAGCTGTCACAGGTAAGTTGCTATTATTGTTACCGGTGCCACCACTTGGATAACAAACAACAACAATGTTTACAGTTGCTGCTTCCTTCTTTTCTTTTCAGACATGAGACATATTCAAGGCATTGAGTAAGCATACACTCCATTGTGAGCAGTGAGAGAAGCCCTGTGCATTATGTACTGCTGGCTACTGATCACCATTCCACTCAAGTTGTGTTTGTGCTTGCTCCAGCACTGAGTGTCAAACCAGTGACTCCACTCTGTAAGTAAGAACTCTTTGGCTTCCCACTCCCACACACCAAACTGAATATAGAGAGCATCCCTCATAAGTGGTCTAACTATCATCCTGCACAACTCTTTCTTCGTCATAGGATCTCCTTCCTCCACTACCAAAGCAAGCAGAGCAAGGACATCACTGTACCACTCAGAGCTCTGCCTCACTCCCCATCCAGTCATGGTCTCCAGAATCCAGGTCATATCAGGTGTCATGGGCACAGCTTTTTCTTCCATTATGAGTTTCTCAACCATGACACTGGGAAGGTACTTTATCTTTAGAACAAAGTACTGGCTGTACCTGTTTGCCCTGTCAGTTTCATCTACCAACAAAACATACTTGAGTTCATAGCTCTGCCTGGTCTTTCGAATCTCATTGAATGGGTAGTGACTGTTAACATCTAGCCAGTGTTTAAAAACAGGAGTAGCTGTGTGCAACATGGTGATGTACTAGCTTTGCTGTAGTTGACTGTGTAGGAAGAAGAAATCCAATGACTTGAGGACGTTTCGCGATCTTTCGTACGGAGCGAAAATGTGAGCACTAAGAGAGGACGATTTGTGGGAGAGGTACAGTGCACCTCTGCGAATAAGTCTTTCTTGTTCTTTGGTCACTGGGAAGTTAGGTTGACCGTTTTCGAAATTTTGAATTTACTGTGTGGATTGTACTAACAGTAGATTTACTTAGACGAATTAGTGTCCAACGGTGTCATATAAAAATTTCAGTACTCAGTTACTAAGACTTACCTCGATTCTCCCCCCTCCGACGCCTTCATCAATGAACATATCGGTAGCAATCCAATATGCTGCTTACAGGAAGGAGCTCCACCAACGAAACGCTGCCATGAAATAACTAACTACTAGCTAGCTAGCTACTAGTAGTACCTGGAGGTTCAAGCTAGCTGTCAAGTTCCCGGCTCCGTCAAACAGCAGCTGCTTGCTACACGTTTTCGGTTCTCTGGGGTGTCCGTTGGTGTTCTTTTGTGATTACCTGCAGCAAGATCCGGAATGATCAATCCACGTCAAAACCGAAATGTTATGATCTAACGGGTTTCGCTTCTTTGTTTATTTCGGAATACATTTTGCTATTTTTACTATATGACATTAGAGTGGCTAGGCATACTGTAGATAGATCTATCGTTCCGAAAGCCTTTTCGATACCGTACCGGTAATTACGGAAAAGATCGCTGGTCGGGACTGTGCAACCGTTTAGTCACGATGCCGGACTTTGTAGGTGGACGAGGCACCGTAGAATGTGTGTGTTCTGTGGGAACGGCGCAGCCATCTGTTTCGCCAGTGCCCCTTCACAATACGTTGCGATCTTCTAAGGCTGCAGCAGGCTCTTCTACTAAAATTTCAACATCACATCACTCGCAAAACATCATCAGTTTTGCGCTCATCAGCTCATACTAAGTTGTCAAAGCTTTCGGCAATGGGAGACCATCGATACGGGGAGGAAGTTGGGGACAATACAACGACAACAAAACCAATTACGAAGGAACTGATCAAAGGAGGACTCATGTCACCCCGTTCGGTCAAGAACACAACTTTTGACTGCACTGGTCGGCTGCTACTGGAAAACGCGAACCCCTCATTCGTCCATCACCATGGACCATCGCGGCTTGTAGAGCCTCCGTTGATGGCAGTCAGCAGGACGACAAGACCAACCCTTCCGGTGTTGCCTCTGAAAGGTAAGATTGGGAAGGGCAGTCGAAAGATATACAACGTGTATATGATGATACCTTGATACCTGTTTGTTGTATGTAGCTTCTAAAGATCTGCTCTCATTTGGCTTCTCAATGAATGCATGGTTGCCTCATCAGTAGCCAGTGGTAGCAGTTCCGAACTCTCCTCGTCTACCAAAGGCAAGGGTGAAGATACAAGTTGCCAGCGTCGTGTTATCTTTCCCACATACCCCAGGAATCAGCAACAGACCTACAGTTGGTCTTGGATGAGACCACAATCGGCCTCGGAGGCTCTCACGGACAGCACAGGGACACCCACTACTACTACCGGTAGCACCAGTACATCTACTACTACTATTAAGGCTCAGATACCTCCAAAGGCCAGGGACGATGCCAGGAATCAACCTGTTCATGACTTGTCACCCATCAGGCCATTCGGCACAGCGCCCTTTGCTCCTTCTCTGGGATCTGTACCGCAGGGAGTGAGGCTCACGGATAGCATCAGATCTACCAACAGCGCCAGGTCTACCAACAGCATCGTTTCGGAACGCTCCGTAAGGAATGCGGCTCTACCCGACTCTGTTCGTCTTACGGAATCTCGGCTGCTGATCACGGACACAACACAAGAGGATGCCGCCTTGCCTCAGAACAAACAACTCTTGGTGCCACCAACACCCAATCCAACGTCTACCCGGCGTGTCATTAGCATATCTCCGGATGACGAAATAATGATGAACAGTGCTCCCATCTTGGCACCCGTCAACAAACAACCCCAGCATCGGTCCACCAAACGACGATCCATGAAATCACTCCTACGACGTTCGCCCAAGTACGGGGCCCCCATTCTAGAGCACGAGGAAAGTCTCCCTTCGTTGGTCGACATTGTCAAGGAAAACGACGACGATGACGATGGTTCTCAATCTTCCATGAGCAATTACAACGAGAATGGTAGTGGGACCACCACTCCACCATCGGGGAGTTTTAGTAGTAGTAGGGTCCAAACGGAATGTTCCTCCACACATCGGGTTGGTTTTGACCCCCGCGTCTGGGTCCGCGAGTTTCACCGTACACCCGAGGAGGCCAACGGCACGTGGTTTACTGACGATGATATGGATGCCTTTCGACGATTGGCACTGGAACGAATCATACGGTATCAAAGTACTGTGGAGATTATCGCTACCGGAACGGGGCGGACCATCCAACGACGTGCTTCTGTGAAACGGCAACCATGGAAAGGGCCCATCTACTCGCATGCCGCCCTCACGTTGGATGGGGAAAACGCCAATGACGCATTTATGAAGCGAAAAGTCATGGAGAAGGAACTCAACAGTATTCTGATTGTCGATCCTCATGATATTTGCCTCAAGCTTTTCTCCAAAGCGCTGCAACAAGCGTTGCCACACACCAATCTGGCTACCATTGTGACGGCCACCTCGACGGACGAAGTCTTGAAACATTTGGAACAAGGCAGGCGTTTCGATTTGATCATTGTGGAGGAGAGACTGCAGCTCTTTCATCGGCATCATGGCAATACTTTAGACAAATCCTTGTCGTCCTCTTGGAACGAGGACGACGATGACGACGACGACATGGATAACTCGTCTTCCTGGTTGTGCTCTCCGCCCAAGGATTCGAGCTATCGAAAGACTGCTACCCTTCCGGGTGCGTGTGGGGCGATTGTGTCGTCGGGGGCGGCGCTGATACAAAACCTTAGTCGATCACCACTCGCATCCAACGCCATTTTTGTGGGAGTCAGCGCACACATGAACGAGGACGAGGCCAAATTCAAGCGCAGTGGAGCCGACTTTTGTTGGCCCAAGCCCCCGCCGGTGTTGGATCAAAGCCTCTTGGAAAAGTTGGCAAAAGCCCTGTTGATCAAACGAAACCATACGCTCTTGGCATCCGAGCTCTTTGGATGATCGACTGAGTGTGGGCCTTCTAGATCCATCCAGAATGATCTTGCCATGCATAATTCACAATTCACACACAATTCACACAATCACGCCACCACACATTTCATCTGAACATTTATCATCTCAGCCTAATATTGCACCACAAACACTATAAATAAGCCTTACTTTAAGGCTGCATTGCCACCATCACTCCTGTCTGTATTGGTCATTTCGAGCTGTGATCTTGGCTAGCTTCCCCCCTCGTTTATCATGGGGATGTCGGTCCAATCGTCGTCGGAGCATCAGACGCCATCAATGAACCGCTCCCAGAGCTCTTGATCCTCTCACTTCGGTGCTCGACCATGCTTCTGCCTGTGGTTGCCTCACCAGCAAGACAGTTCCACTCCGCAGCTGCCGCCAAAGCGCCAGAAGATCATCCGAGACCGGATAACCAGCTCGCTTCACCACCAACATACCAATCTCCTGGGGTATACCGGTACCTTTTTCGACTGGATCGCATGCCTGAAATGCAGTGTCCGAACCACATACGACTATCCAATCGAGCAACGCAATAATGTTTTCTTCCCATCGGAATGTCGCCGTAGCCGCGCCTATCCTATCGTCGTAGCATGATAGGCAATAAAGGTAAAGACGCCCCAAAGATCAGTTTCGTCCTTTAGGACATGTTCTCGAGTTGCCAAAAGGGCAGCCGTTGTGCCTCTTTCGTTGCTTTCGCGGCACGGCCCAAACAGGTATCGGGGCAGGGAACAAACACGACAAGGCTGTCTGATAGGTTGTGCTGACTGGCGAGCGCCACCCCGCAACGTCAAGCATCCGCAAATGATTGGGATGAGGAGGATTGAACCCTGCAAAGTAAAGAAGAATAGAGCAGGCCTGGCATTTGCGGACGGTGATAGACCAGAGCCTGTCGCCAGCTCTCAATAGAACCTTGAAACAGCTTGAAAGCCATTTTAATGCTGGTCTCGCATGCCTCTCTGCCACGGCCAGCGAATAGACAAGGAGTCGAGATCGAAGTACACCTTGTAGTTACGCGTCCGAGGTTAACCTTCCCATTCTCACCGGACCTACTTTTCCTTTGTCTCCAGGTCGCAAAGAGTGTGTGCTCAAGGCGCGCTGAAATAAAAAAGTCCCACAAATCCGATGACCAAGTAGTCTTCAAGCATTTTCGCATAGAAAGAGCAGCGATCGAATCCAAACTGTCCGTTTGGAGATGTTTGCTTATGGAGAGCTTCAAGTTGTCGTGTCAGAAGCTTCAAGTTTTCTTTTTCTGGAGGAAGCAATGGCATGGTAAAGTAGCCTGGTCCAGTCTTCAACATTCAACACCCGAGAAGTCGAAAATCCAGCTTCTCGAATTCGCTGTGAGTCTCTAATTCGTACTGAAGCCGGCCTTGGCCTTCTGTATCATTTCCAGCAATCCCTACATATGGGTCCCTTGCACAATGATGAGCCCATTCTCGCCCGTGCCACGAAACGACGTCGCATCCGGATACAAGTTATGTAAAGGGCCAAAACCTCATCTGAGATTCCAGATGCTGCTGCATGCATGTCGGCTTCGTTGGTTTTCTGGCTGCGGTGGTGAAGATGTCCCCTTTGTGGTTGTGGTTGTTTCAGCTCTTCCTGTGTGTTGCCTGCTTCCCTCTCGTGGTCTTTGTGAAACGTGGATACTAATCGAGTCGTGTATACAGTATCCAAACAGCTATTCGAACTACAGTAGCCGCTCCTCCCAAAACCAAGAAGGCTGAGGTGTACCGGTAGAAATAATGGAGTGGGTGGCAAGGAAAGCACGGACAACAATGGCCAACCCTGATTGGAGCAATGTTGCTGAAGCACATTGTTGGCTGTAGAGTCGTTGACAAGAGTGACGATTGAAACCTCTTTTGATTTCGTCCATAGCTAAGTTTATAGCCTGTGTGACGTTTTTGTCTTCGTCTGACATGTTTCCACTCTGATGGGTTGTGGTGCTTCTGCTCCGCTCTGGGACTATGACAGCTGGCTAGCTGGGGCCGTCCAGGTGGAAGCTTCCTTCGTGCTGTGGGATCCAAACCAGGAAGATACTGCCACCGCCAGTAGTATCACCAAGAAAGAGGTACGTCAGTCATGAATAGCTTAGTCACTAGTAGGTCACAATGTATACGTACGTGGCGAGGAGAAACAAGAAAAACAATCCTCACACCTTTCGAGCGTTGTACGCACGTATCTTTCCCTTGACAACTCTTTCCTCTGCGAACCGATATCTCACAATTTCTATAGTAATCATACTTTGTTATTCCATCTCCAATATCCCATCATGGTACGGTACCTGTCTTTCGAGGATGAACTGTTGGAAAATGCCGTTGCTTGCATGTGATCTTACCTCTTTTTCTGTCTTTTTTCCACTTAGAAAATCACTTTGTTCGCCGTCTCTGCCCTTGTGGCCTCCGTCTCTGCTTTCGCACCCCAGACTAACTCCCGTGTGTCCACTGCCCTTTTCAATGGACCCACCCTTGGAGCTGGAGGTATGGCTGATACCCGTGACCCCGAGTCTTTCGAACACGAGGATCCCCGAAAGTCCATCAGTGAGGCTCCTAGTTTCGAGGAATACTTGAAGATGCGTGATAGTGGAGGTGCTGCCCCAGCCGCTGCCCCAGCTGCCGCTGCCCCCGCCGCAGCTGCTCCCGCCGCTGCCGCACCCGCCGCCACCGGAGGAGGTGGTGATGTTCTTGGAACTCTCGCCGGCCTTGAGGGACCCGGTCAGGTCTGGGGAGCTGATGGTATCGCCGTCGGCAAAGAAGAGTCCGACCTTAAGGGATACGACAACTTCGATGTTTTCATGGCCCGCCTTCAATCCACTGGAGTCGCCGCTGAATTGTCCGGAGCCGGTCCTTTCACCGTTTTCGCTCCCGTGAACTCCGCCATCGAGACTTACGAGGCAATGAAGGGACCCGTTGATGCTGCCGCCCTCAAGCTTCACATTGTCCCAGGAAAGATTGCCTCCAGCGATGTCTCCTCTGCCGACCTTACCAGTTTGGGAGGCCCACTCACCTACCGATACGCCGTCCGCAAACACTTCGTCAACGATGTCATCATTGGAGAAAAGACTTTCGGACCCTTCAGCGACTACCCCATGGATGTTGCATGCAGCAATGGAGTTATCCACGGAGTTGCCCTTATGTTCTAATTAATCACTTCGATTGCATTTGTAAATATCTAAGCATGACATTACTATGGAAAGCATCACTTCCGTCGAAGCGATCTAGAAGCAGCCCATATAGTACTATTCACATGTCGGCGGTGGTCAACGAAGGTAATAGGACGCAGCTTCTGCATCTCGTGCAACAGGATTCCGCAGGTCATCTTGGTTTTTCTAGCTAGCTAGATTGGCAATCAGAGCAGGTACCAGGTAGCTTGTGAACCGGTGTACAATCCCCAATCTTCACCCAGCACTTGCTTCACAACCGCAACTGCGGCGGCACCATTCGATATGGATTTCTCAAATCACGCCACCGACATCATGAAATTCTCGCGTATGTTTGAACTACAATGTACCCTGCTTCGAGCGAATACATACACCAAAGCCCCACAATCGCAGACCCCTTTCCTTCAGCCTTCTTCAGTGAAATTGTGGACGAACAGAGCTGGACAGGCTTGCCCAGACGAAAAACTACATCTGGGCTTGTCCAACACCATTGCTTGGTGACAGAAACATCATCACTCAACACAAGTGAAAAAGGAATGGGCTTCATGCTTCTAATGAGCACAGGTCCTCCCACAGATGACAATCCCCGTTGTCAGGACGGGTGCACTTTAGCTGTGTACTGTTCTGGCCAGCCACATAGCCTGGAAGAGAGCGGGGTCATCATTATGAAGTGGCTCGCCACTCCTTGCTGGTGGTCCAAAGCATTGATGTCGAGCTCATGTCAGTTTCTAGCTAGTACCGGTACCTCTCAAATGTCTTGATGGGTTGATTGTTGTTCAACGACTTCCTCGTCCGCGGTGGTTTTCTATTATCGGTACACGCCCCAGGTTCTTCTTTTCATAAAGGAATACCGCGGTCCCACATTGAAGATTTGTGTACCATCGAGAGAGGTCGTTGAAAACGCTCTCTTCAGTCCAAACTAGCTAGGTTTCCAATAATTGTTTGGAGGGGGCAATCTCTCTGGCCAACATCTCTGTCGGCCTTCAACCGGGTACTAATGTGCTGCATGCAGGGCATCGTATTGTATCGATTGCTTCGATTCTTGAGAGGTTCGACGGCTAGCATTCTCGTCGCGCAACTCAGGCAGATCAAGGATCGTCTCGATGCGCAGATTGTAACCGTTGGCAGTGACTGCTTCCAGTGCCAGTTCCCGAAATGATTGTGGACCAAATCCTCAGCCTTGTGTTTATTTTCATGATGAGCCCACGTGGCTGACTCCAGTCCTCACATGTTGGCTGACTCCACTGCCTCCTCACAGGAGTCCTCCGGGGCGGAGAACGGGGTCATCATCCTACACTGGCCACTTTTTGCTGGCGTTGCTGCGGTGCTCAAGCCAGTAACCTCCCAACAAACCAATCGTGAACACCCCCCAATGTCTTCAGTTCTTGCAATCATGGCTGGCAGGTACTTCATCAGCTTGGTTTGAGTGACACAAGGCTCTGGTCCTTTGGGAGGGTTGGGCCAGATTTGATGCCAGAAGTGGGTCGGCAAGAAGGTTGGGATGTTCTTCAGAAGGCAAGCCCTGAAGTTTGTCTACTCAACCCCGTGTGGGTCTGTCTGGTGATGTGGCGCCTAGAACTATCATTTTGAGTATTTAGCTAATTTTGTAGCATTTTGGCATTTCAGCTGAATCGAGCATTACCCGTATCTTAAAATAGCTGGAGAAATTTAATGCAGAAAGCCAGCCAAAAAGGCAAGTGTCCTATTTAATGCATAAAAGTCCTCAGATATAGATACATTTTATCCAAAATGTGACATAGGCAAAACTTGGATATTTGCTTAGGCAAGCATGTTCATTACTTAGATTTATATAATATACATGATGATATAATAGTAAGAGCATGCCATTGGAAAACAGTTACTGGTCAAACTAAGGCTTTTTATAGACTTATTGCAAGTTGCCTTCAAGTAGATGGTGGCAAGACGTACTTAAGATGAACTATGACTGCATAGAAATGTGGATTTAAGGTACATTGAAGTAATAGGGTTAAGGTTATTGAATAGCATGCCCAATGGGCACCAGATTCGAAAGATAATGTATTTGGCTTGGTAGTCTGGTTTGGCAGTTTATTACTTTCTTTTCCATCTTTTCTTTGGTTTTGGTTTTGGTTTTCGTTTTCGTTTTCGTTTTCGTTTGATGGTATGCTTTGACTTGCCTCTAACAACCCATGCTCCTCAAAAATGCTTACACAATCACATTCACCCGTCCCTGAAACGCATGCCCACTGGGCATAGGATTCAAAAATGGTAACATTCCTAAGGTCCTGATTACTGTATCCATATCTTGTGCAAACACTCAAACCAAATTCAAAGACTCAAACAAAAAAACTAAGAAATGACGGAGTCACACATATGCTAGGCAGCGCAGCAGCAAAAGAATCTTAACCCTAAAAAATCTGTTCACCACATTCTCCACCACCTTAATGTTTTACGTACTTTCACACCGTTAGCTTCAACGCAAACAGAACTAGACGTTATACTTCAGACCCACACGGGGGTAAGCTATGAAATTCTTGGATCTCCTTCAAGCTTACTCACTCGGCTCCGAGTGTGACTTCCCCTGGTATTCATCGGTCCAGGGCAGTCTCGCCGACACACAGGCGAGGTCCTATCCAAACTCCATGTGTGTCCTCCGTGCATTCGCGAAACACATTTATTTTCGTCGATTTATTTAGGCGTACGTATCAAGATTTCATTCCTATCCATGTGACACACATACGCAGATACGCAGTACGCGAAAGAAACACCACCGCAAATCCCCAACTCTAACGAAAATCATCCTTTTCTGTGAATACCGTGTGAGTACCGGTTTGCCAGGTAGTCCCGTTAACTTGGTGAAGTACTGTGATTTGTATAGTAAAAAATGGTACGTGTGCGAGATCTCACTTTTCGATTTTCGTTAGAGTTGGGGATTTGTGACCATGATTGAGTTCGGCTGGCTCTAACGTTCTGATTGGTCCTACGCGAAAACCATTTCCACGAAAGCTACGGTACGGCGAATTGAGAATGGGAAATCAATGGTTCGCCGTACCGCAGCTTTCGTGGAAATGGAGTGAAAGCAAGCCGAATTTAACAGTTAAATTGATTTCACGTACGTACGGAGGAAGAAAGAGGTGCGAATACCTGGTTAGGACCAACTCACAGATATCTATGGATACCAGTCGGAGTGAAAGTCCTTGGTTTTTGGCTCCAGACAAGGCTTTGGGTCCGTGACTGGTGGTTCGGGAGCATTGATTGAGACACGATCACTCGTGACTACAGTGCTTATGTCTTTGGTGCCGGTTAAGACCAGTGACCCTCTTGGAGAAGTCACTTTCCAAGAAGGACATAAGGCCGTTTTGCGGCACTTTTGATGTTTCACTTGAAGCATTTGCAATGACTTAGAGGCAAGTTACACTGAGACTTCACCGAGAAAGATCCTGGATGTGGATGAGAAGTTGGTTGCCGTTTCAATGCGAAATTTTCGACCGGCTCCTCTTTGGTTTTGGATCCTTTGTTCTTATTCCTCTCATAAATCCACCCTCGGCAGTGTCTCCACAGGTATCTCCCTTACTTCCATTCTACCGGTATCATTGATTCTCTTCTTGACCATGGCAGCAGTCGTAGCTTCCAAAGCCAAAGTGATTGATAAAGCCTTGCAAGATCGCCAAGATGGCGGATTTGACGATGTGATTGTGTGGCCTTCTTCGACGAGCCATCATAGCCACAACAGCGTCAGCGACAAAGAGGCAAAGCAGAACGAAGAAGAACTCTTGTTGGATTACGGCTACGCCGAACCCTCTCCTCGTGGGAATGTTCCTCGCCGTAGTTCACTCAGCAGCACGAACGATCCCGAGCGCCGTGCCATGCGCCGCGCATCGATTGGATACACGGGCGAAATGACGCTGGTCCTGCCCAACCATCAAGTCGTCCAGAAACGTCGTTCCATTACCTTTTCCGACGACGACACGGTCCATTCCATTGACTCTTGCTACGACTCGGACGAAGATGACGAAATCCTCAACAACAAACGCCAACTCTGGTTCCGCGCCGAAGAATACCGTCATATCGAACGCAACATTCGCAATCAACTGGCGGCGGCGGCGGACGAAGAGCGTCCCACGTGGGTGGAATATCGCGGCTTGGAAAGCATGATGGACGACAATTGCAGTGTCGCCGAACGGAACAATGCCATCCAAAGCGTTCTCGAAGATCAACAACGTCAAAAGCAATCGGGAATTTTCGATGAACATGCCATTGCCACCGAGTATCAGTACAATAGTATGGATGCACAACTCGTTGCCAATGAACGGGCCAAAGGAGATGAAAAGGATATTGAAGGGTACATGGAAAAAACTAAACAGGTGCAGCGCAAGTTTCAGCAAGCCAGGCGCATGTCGTGTTAGCTTTTAAGCCAAACGACAGCACAAACCTTTGGAGTGTGATGACGGGAAACTTTTTGAAACAAACATCCATGGAGTCAATAGTGAAGAGAGAGGAGCCAAGAAGAACTTGGACTCGAAGCAGCTCAGAAACCACTACATGCTACATATTATTTATTTAGATTCATGCATACCGGTACAAGTGTCTACATAAATATAGTCACTTGGGAAGCTCACCGCGAAAGTCAATCCAGCTGGAGTAACGGAGCCAGTGAAATTTAGTTTTTGGACTGAAGGGCAGTGTGGTCGGTGTGCAGACTTGGACGTGGGAAACACATGGGCCTTGGCAGGCTCAGAGGTAGACTTTCAGTTTTTGTTTGTTTGGATAAAGCTTTGGCTGACTTAGCAGCGACGCAAGTCCAGTAGCAAGCTTGCTGGGGTAGGGAAGCATGGTTGGTGATGCGGGCTGCATTCGATCGCGTGGATGGGAAACACTGGCTTGCACAAGCCAGCAACCACCAACTAGCAGTCTTTTATGTAGAGAAGTAACCTATCTATTACAAATCTATCGAAATGAAATGAAATCATCTATTACTCAGGAACCTAGCTATCTAGACAAAGTACTGCCCATCCAGATTCTTGGCATAACCCATTCCTGGTGCGCCATAGATGACACGGCTGCTGAGAACACCTTCTGTCATTGTGATTCGTTCTTGTACATTCTTGAAGCAGAGAACATCCTCGTGGCCGGTTGTGTCAATGTCCAAAACATTGTAAGCAATGTCACCTCTGGACTGGTTCACCTGTTGAACAATATTCAAATTTTCTTTGGCAAACGCATCTGTGATGTGTGCCAGGACACCGGGAACATTCTGATTCACAACAGTAAAACGAATAGAATGATCGGGGCGATCCGGAAGGCTAGTGGCAGGGAAGTTGACACTATTCTTGATGGTACCAGATTCAAGATAATCACGGATCGTGTCAGCCGCCATGGCAGCCTGTCACGTAACAGTCCATCAAGCCAGAGAATACCAAAATTAGAATTTTGACAAAAAATAGCAACCAATCCTCCAGGTCACAGATGATGTCTACTTACGGCAGCATCCTCGGCTTCTTCCGTGGAGGCACCCAAGTGAGGAAGAACAACAGCATTTTTGTGGTCCCAGACAAGATCATCAGGGAAGTCAGTAACATATCTGCCATCACCAGCATCAAGGAATTGCTTGATAGCATCTGAGTCTACCAGTTCACCACGAGCAAAGTTCAACAGAACAGCACTGGGTTTGAAATGACTGATCACCTCAGGCCCAATGACTCCATGGGTGCCCCCTTCGCCCTTGATGTAGGGAATGTTCAGGGAGATATAATCAGCATCTGAAACAGCAGCAGTGATAGAGTCCGTCAGCTCAAGAGCCTGAGGCAAACGGAGGGCAGACTGAACAGAAAGACCAGGGTCGTATCCTGCAAATTCAAAAAAGAGATTTTGAGCTATTATTTCGGAAATATCTGAATCTTGCAAAAACCTTGTTGTCTTACCCTTCAAGTTCATTCCCAATGCGTAGGCATCACGGGCAGTTTGTGAACCGATATGGCCTACAGAAAAAACAATATTAGCCCCCTCCATTAAAAGTTTCCAAATGGCACCTGGGATTTCCTAAACGTACCAAGCCCGATAACAGCAAGAGTCTTGCCCTTTAGTTCTTGTCCTCCAAACATGGATTTATCCTTTTCCACTCGCTCTCTTGCCAAACCCTGTTTTCCCAATTCCTTCATGTGGTTGATTCCATCCACCACACGACGGCTACCAAGGAGCATTCCACAAAGAACCAACTCTTTCACAGCATTGGCATTTGCTCCAGGAGTATTGAAAACAGGAATGCCCAGCTCTGTCATGCGAGCTACAGGAATGCTGAATTACGAAGTTTGTTGAATTAATGGAATTTGCAGAAACCACAAAAAGCAAAACAAGTCAGGTACCCCTTTCCAAAAATATACTCAGCAATACTCAGCAATACCCCATGTCATGATGAAGAGGAAACTCACTTATTTGTTCCAGCACCACAACGGGCAATGGCACGGACAGAGTGTGGGACATCTTCCTCTTGGAGCTTGTGTGAACGGAGAAGAATAGCGTGTGCATTATTGCCTTCTTCGGCATCCTTTCGAATGTCATATTGGCCAGTTGGAAATTGAGCCAATCCAATGGGAGAAATTTTGTTGAAACACTTGATTTGGTACATTCCCAGCTTGTATTGATCAATATCTCCATAGGTCTTCCATTCTCCTCGTCCATGCTCCACTTGCACATCAGCTAATCCACGGGTTGTACCGGCAGTAGCGGCAATTCGAGTGGGTACCACTCTGCGTGAGAGTTGGCCCAAGGCTCTTCCTGAAACAATCATGGTTTCTTAGTAGGATGGATGGAAACGAAGCAAGTGCGTGTGCAGTTTGCCAGGAAATGAAAATAATGCGGTTCGAATGGCACTGGCCAATCTTCTACAAGGGCAACACAACGAGTGGATGAATAGAAATGAATGGTGGGTTTGGAAGCAGAGCACGGAAGTTTGGTGGGTGGTGGATCAAGCTGTTGATCATTGGAAGCCATCAAATTTTTAACGGCCTTCCCGCGTTCGTCAGTATCCAGTACGGCATTTTCTACTGGCACATGCTACGGGGAATCGAATCCGCCAACCATGGAGTCATGAATGTGATGACGCTGACAAATCTGCTTGCCACAACCTCCTTCCCGCGGAAACTGCAGAGGAAAGGCGACCTCAGGTTTCACGTTGTGCAAGTGGGCTCCTTCCACTGGACAGCGAGGTCTTTCAACATTGCTGCACAACAGGTGTTCGAGACAGAAACAGAGGTGTGGGGGAGCGAGCGGTCAGTAAGCAAACTACTAGTATGCGCTCAACTGAACAGCGCATCTCTGGACAACAATCTTATATCTTATCTAAGCTGGCCCTGGCGGATATTATAGGGAGGCGAAGGAGGCGGGGGTTGCTGATGGCAACCAGCCATCGATCAACATCCCCCCTTGCTTGGCTGGCTGGTACCGGTACTTGAGATCTATGATAGCTACGGGTACACCGATGGAAATAGGTCTCCTGACAGGGCTGCTTTGGCATTCATAAGTTGGGCAGGAAGGATAGACCCTACCGATCTAGCTAGTTTGGGTGTAGATTGATTTGCTTCTGGACACCTTTTTTTGCCCACCGATACTGTACCCCTCAGAACCAACCGGAAGGCGGGAAGCTGCACTACGCTTGCCATAGCACTATCACACAGTACCTGGTAGCGTTCGTTTCCACCTTCCACGAAAGCCCTGCACTGAATCCGTCTTCTATTGCATCAACTGGGTTAGCAGTTTTCGTTTTGCAGGGCCAAAGGTGCGCATATTCGTTCGGGATTTCAGCTCCCAGGATAACTTTCTTTTCCTTTTGGCTGGCCCTCGGCTACCGGTACAAGTGTACCGTGTCTTTGAATCGAATGATTCGATTGATCATTCGAATGATTGAATTCGTTCGAATCGAATGATTCGATTCGATTCAAAATGATTGATCATTCGATCGAATGAATCGAATCGAATCGAATCGGCTGAGACTTGCTTCAGTTCTCATCTCCTCGTCAACCCGTCAACCCCCAACTAAACACTGGCACAGTTCATGACAGCAAACCACTCCAAATAGAACAATCAAAGCAGAAGGGAATCTTGATCTTACGCGCATTTGGATGGAAGCCTCTCATCGCTCGGAGGAGGATGACCTAACAGCAGCAGCAGCAGCAGCAGAAGAAGCACCGTCATCAGACTCACGTCGAACTGTAAAGCATCAGCATCAGCATGAGGGTGATTTTCTATCGCCCAATCTCCAACCCAATGAAATTCGATCAATTCAATGGAGCGACACGGGGTTGGCAGTAAGCGAACATGGCTACCTAATGGGTCTTCGACCTCGCTTGAGAGAGTCGTTATTGGAATATAGCGACTACATGGGTATTACCGCTATGATGAAAGATTTGACGGCCGTCACCAGTCAACACCGCCTACTAGATGATCAAGATCAGGCCACCCCCAACATACGGATCAAATTGCGCGACGACTTGGATTGGTTCATTCAACGCACGGCAGGTGTCAAGCAGTGGAATTCCAACATGCACTGGATTTCTCCCAGTGATGGCGTGTCTTACAGTCACTTTTTGAAAGCCTTGGGAGTGGCCGGGTTTGATGAAGTTTTAGAGGCGATTGGCAAGCACTTTGGCTACCGAGGATTGGTGGCCTATCATCTCAGCTTTCTGGCCGTGAGCAAGTGCGATCCCGGGACTTTCCACGTTGACGCTACCAACACCGGAGGCAAGTCTATGAATATTCTTATTCCACTCCTCCTCGCGGACGACACGGGGCCCGAACTCAACCTTAGTGACGACCAAGTGCGCGAACCTTCTACGAGTAATGATGGCACTGGAACTGGAAAATACAAGTACAAGGGTGGTCAACTAAGATATCAGTACAATGTAGCGGCCTTGGTCGGTGACGAAGTCTATCACGCGACTTCCCGGGTGGATTACCATCAGAATCATCATCAGCAGGCTCCGACCGAAATGAGATTACTCGCCACGATTTATGTGGCGGATGTTTCCTATTCCAATATTAGTGCTGTACTAGATGACCATGTCACGTACGAGGATAGCTATCCACCACGGAACGAACCCACCATTCTCCTCGAGTTGGCAGGAGCCCATTGGAAATACAACGACCCTTCCAAGAAGCTGCCTTTTTAAGCTTTTATTATTCATTAATAGTTGTTCTCTACTTCCTTTCCTTTAACCGTTCATGTAGTCTCCCAGTTGATGGAGCGGAGCTGGCCCAATATGGATAGATATCCCACAGAAGGAACCGATTTGTCCGCAATCAGCAAGAACGGAAGAGGTTTGTTTAGAAGCAATCGATCGAAGTGATTGTTCAAGATCAGAAGCACCCGAAACATGGCTTTTAAAAAATCCACCCAAAGTTGCCAGTGCCACTAACATTGCTGAATGAAGCCCAGGACCACGTTGCCGCGGCCCTGGCACTCCAAGTATGCCCCCCACCGGTGGTCCCAGCAATCACCAAGCGCAGGGTCCACAGGTCCACCCCCAGTGGCAGTCCTTACAGAGAACCTTTCGTTGCTCCTGTTGTGTCTGACCAGCCCTCCAATAGCCACTCCAACGATAGATCCTATGGACATGCCCACGACCACACCAAGCCAATCACCGAGTGGAACTCCTAGGTGGTAATGCAAGCAAAGCCCCCCAGTGGTGATCCCAGTGATCAACCCAAAGTGTCACGCCTGCTGGACAGTCCAGCAGCGAGCCATCGGACCAACCTTCCGTAGCTCCTGCAATGTCTGACCAGCCCCTCCAACGCCCCGCCTATGGATCCAAGCAACAACGACCCGGAAGCAAAACCATGTCCTCTGTGCTCGAGAAGGGGGCGGTGAAGTAAAGATTTTCATGATTGATTGGATCATTCGATTCGACCGAATCGGCTGAGACTTGCTTCAGTTCTCATCTTCTCATCAACCCCCATGAAGTCTTCGAATCTGTAGCATTGCAATCATACAAAGAAGACCACCATGAAGAACCCTCTTGTTTCTTCAACTTTGTGCCTCTTGTTGCCTGCGTTTGGCTCTCGGGCGGCTGCTACGTGTCTGCATGATGATTCGTTGGAAGCACGCCGCTTGGGAAGCTGCGACGGATTCAGCGTCGGGCCCCTTTCGGGAGGAACCTTGTTTCAGCAGCTGAGTCAGGGAGGCTTGAATATTCCGGATCAGGCATCATACAGTTGCACTTTGACCTGTGATAGTGGTGGTGGAACCACCAACTTCTACCTTGTCTTTGGCTCCAGCGGCTCGCCATCTTCCACCAATGCCAATGTGAAAAGTGAAGGCTCTTGCAATGCCGTGGTTACTGGAACGAACCCCAATGGTGACGTGACGTATGTAAGATACACCCTCAGTATCACGGGAGGATATTCCAATTTTATGATTTCTTGCACCTGCGACAGTGGCAGCAGTGATGGCGATGACGACAATGATGGACCGCCGGGTGGGGCTGATTTGCATGTATGTCCCAGTCCGGAAGTCGACTGAGTGCTGCTTGTCCATGGAGAAATGCTGCGGTAGAGATAGCATGCGCCATACGTTTGGGAGATATGATACAGTTCATGACTGTGATCTAGTGAATATCTAATTTAGCTCGCATAAGAGCATAAATGCGAATATCAAGACTTCGACATTGGGATGGATCGTCCTGTGACATGTGAAGGCTACGTTGCATAAATCAGCTCGTAATGGTGCATCACGGGTGCGAATGAGACATGCCGTCGCGATGCGATTCGCGATGATGGCGCAGAGCATAGAATTGCGCGTCGAGGTTTCCTATAATGCCGCGTTATTGACCGTTACCACAGCTAATCGAGAAAAATGACCGAGTTGAGCCCAAATCAGCTGTCTCAGAGTATCTGCCCCCAGAGAAAGCATGAATTTGGCGGGACCAGATCTTCATCAACTAGCTATCTCGACAGACTCTATGACGTTCATGGCCAATTATGAAGACAAGTACTATAAGGTGTTCATAGAAACAAATGGCCACCATAAAGGAAGTCTAAATGCAAAATACGTGTTCAGGCGGAACACTTGAGACACACAATACTACAACAACCAGGATAAGCGGTTGTCGACGATGCCATGTTGCGCGCTCATAAAAGACGAAAAGAGCCGAGCAAGCCATTAGGGCGAGAGATTTGCAGAGGTTTCTTGCTTGAGGACATACAGACAAATATATTCATGCAACTCCTGCTAAAAGCACCTACACCTTGTCTCGGCGCATCTACGGCATCTTCACGAATTATGTGCAGGGTTAGAACTACTAACGTACTCTCATTTTTGCATACACGCGCCTCATACTGGATTAGCTCACGTAGAGTAGTTGTAACTTTAACAACAGTGCATGTTTTCAACGTTCGTGAGCATAGATAACGGCCAGCACAGATCTTAGAATGTTCATTACTGTCGGTGTGGGTAGGTATTCTTTGACCTGAGACCCAACGGAGATCCCAGCTAGACGCATCTCAGCCGAACCTTCTTTAGCCCTCTGCTTGCGCACTTATTTTAACTTCCAATCATTGCTGTGGGACTGAATTTATTGTAGTCAATCGGTTTGTAAGCAGGGAATAAGAATCTTCTTCCAGATTGGCCAGCCCTCAAAAGACCCAGGACAAACAGTACCAAGGAGCCAGCAAAGCACCAAACAGATATTCCAACAGAACCATCAGAGACAGCATCGCAGCAACAGGAAGACCCGCCATCCACTGGACTGGCAAAGTCTGTGCAATGCCCCATTCCGCAAGGCTTTTGCCAACCAAGAGCCACGACAAGACACCGGGATGAAGACACCCGTAGGCGATCTCTCGGTGCTCGCTGATGGGCAAAGATTCAAAGAGAAACCCAGACAGATGTACCGTACTGGTGCCATCCAGGCATGCACGAGCATGTGCTCTGACAACCACGATCTTAACCAGGAATGTTGTACCACAGGGAGCATAGCTCTGGATGGACACATAAGTCGACGCCACGATCCCGTTCTCAACAATGTTGCCTGAAGGAGTGAGCGGCATGTACAGTCCAGTCTTCTTTGTTGCTTTGACTGCGGTGACAGTCTCTGCACCTGTCATGGACCAGAGCAAATCTCCTTTTCGCACTTGGTCGGCCCTTACGGGCTCCGATTCACCAAGGATATGAACCAAATGATTGGCTGTCAATTGGAGAGGTGCGAAACCTGCTGTGTGAAGCTCTACAAACTCCGCCTCCCAGCTCTTGTGATAGTGACCAAAGCTGTAGACTGGTTCATAGAGTTGCTTGAAAGGATCGACCAAAACGTTTTCTCCCACCACCAAGTCGCTCATTGCCACCGTCTTCCCAGCCTTGGTCTGGACCGTATCAGAGACCGAAAAGCAACCA